>JAGVSP010002387.1:0-77429 GCA_022494985.1 Micrasema minimum | reverse complement strand
TCTTTATCGCCATATTCGTTACCAAGGCGATGGAGTCTAGTAATAGGTGAGTTTTATATAGTAGTTATGAGCACCGGACACCTCGACAATTGTAGACTTGTTTCATGTATGGGATATGTATATTACAACCATTGATGATATTACTTGCAATCTGCAGTGAGTTTAAACTAGGTTTGTTTAAAATTTCATAGATGGTGTTTCATGTTAAAAACACGGAACAAAACCATAGTTCGACATATTAGTATAGTTAGTATGTATTGTAAAATAACTTACATAAATTAATCTTTTTCTTATGTTATTCTGCGGTGTACTTAATCTAAATATTAGCTAAATTAATTTTTAAAATTCACCGTACACCTTGCGACATTTAATGCTCGCTTTTTTCTTGTTTCGGGATGATTTTAATAATTTTTAAATTGTGTAATTGTTCGTCTGTAAGATGGCGAAAGTGTTCATTTCAAAACATGCTAAATGATTATGTCAGTAAGCATTTAGCAGATTTTGAAATAATGCAAATGTTTCACATAATTGTCAACAGATGTCATTTTATAGACGAACGATGATTTTTGTGGAGGTGTTTTTCTTCCTATTTACCACTGTATATTTCTAACACTCTTTTTTTATGTTTAAAATATAATTCACTTGCCCTAGCCTTTAATTTGACTCAGTTATAAAAATGTAACTATCTACACACAGAACTGCTGAATTCTAATATATTTTTTTGCACTTTATAGATAAAGTATATTCATAGAAATTAAAGACCCTTTCGGTAAAAAAAAGGTATTTTGTACACCTTCCAAATGTGATTTAAAAACTGCAAAAACATTAATATTCTTAAATGTTGCTTTTTTATAGACCATTGTTGAAGTTGAAATGTAACAATTTTTGTAATGGAAAATAATCTGAATTTGTAATTTTATCCCCGATTTTTATCAAATTATTTATTTCCGTTGCTGCAAACTAATAACTATGTATTGAAATACTTTTATGTGATTCTCAATTCTATTACGGAAGAACACAAAAATTCTGAGACCCTTATCTATCATATTTTATATCAATTTTCTCATTATAAGAATCGAGTTATAATAAATACAGTCATGAGGACACGAGGGTTAAAGAATCAACTAATATATCAGGTTTTGTGTTACCACTGAAATATTCAATAATATGTATAATCTTTCAGTATAATTTTTAGCTCCAAAAGTTCTTTAAAAGTGTGAGTTTTGACAGTTACTAAAAACAATTCTTTCATTTTATTTTCATCAATTATTGCCTATCGCAAGTGAATTGTTATCTTGCGAGCTTCTAACACAATATTAACTTAGCTACAAGCTTTCGTCTGTAAAACTAGATTTAAGCATTTTATTCTGTCAATTTACATGTGCCAAACGTTTTAGAAATATATGTACCCCTCTCTAAATATATCAGTAAAGAAAATATATAAAATCTAAAACTTTTTGATCTCTAAAAAGATAGTACGATATTAAACAAACGACAAATATAATATCTGTCCCCCAGTACAAAAGAACCACATCTTTACTTTTGTCAATAAAGATGTCTAAAGCTAATGATTTCATAATATAAAAATTAAAAAAACGAACCTTTAGATATTCTCATAATGTTTCAAATGTTTATAAGTACTTCATATAAATATGCCGTTTTTTAGTATTGAGTGATCAATATAAAATGTATTACATTCCAGTTGAACAATATTGCTAAAACTGTGACTTATTAGTTTTACTAAATATCAGAAAGAATATATTTTTTATACATTTTATCATAAGTGGGAAATTATAACTGTATCCGTCCATTAATGTTAAGATTTTATATTGCAAATATTTGGTTTTTACCCAAATAAACATGTGTCAATTATTGAATAAATATATTCTCAAACAAAATACTTGTGGTGAATCTTATGCAAAACTGTCTTGGGTAAAAAAAACCAATTAAGAACAGACATTTATGTTCCTTGCTAAAATGTACCGGTGCTAGATTTTATTTAAATTCGAATGTAATTTTTTCTTCGAGTACTTTTTATAAGACTTACAATGTATGCATGTCCACAAATAAAATGTAAAATATATGTTTACACAACTTTTAACTATGGTTAAATATAACGTGTCCACTTTTTTTAGTGAACAAAAATGTATAATGAATGTCTAAATGGTGCTATCATCAATAAGTATTATATTTACTTATAAAAATATTTTTTATCTAAGAGAAATTTAAATTGTGATCTTGCATTCCAGGGAACTATATTTATTTATTAAATTTATCTATGACATGTAATGAAGTTTCATATATTATATTTACGATAGATTGAAAATATTTGTAAATGTTAAAATCACAGTTGTTTATTTTATGATTAGTTACAAATTATATTTTATATTTTTTCTGCACTGTTTTAAAAAGTCACTATAACAGAAAATGAACTTTAAAATTGTAACAATATTTTCGCCTAAAGCGCACTTTATACAGGACAGAAAACTGTACAATTTCTTGTGCAGTTTGCAAACTGTCAAGGATGTGAATATTGAATGTTCGGCGTGATGTTTAGCTGACCTGACAGTTAATGTTTTTTGATATATTGAATGCATTTAAAAACGTAACTATATTTACAATTTCCTGAGTATAAACACACGATAATAACTTGGGATAGTGCTTAATAGCGTGTCTTTTGACAGACTGTACAGTTTTCTATCCATTATTGACAGCTACTCAACGTATGTTTTCCATTCCATTCACTTTGTTAATCTTTCTAACACTAGACACGTGGCCTGCTCCGTTACTATACAATCATAGTCCTCGAACTTTTCCATGGAATCCAGCAGTAGAACAATGATTTTTCACATGTTATAGATACCTACCCAAAGTATGATTGTATTGCCTTATGTTTCGAATGATTTTTACCTTAAAGTAGATAAATTATTTTCAAATAAGACAAAACAAGCACGCTTCTGATATCTAAAATATTTTTTAAAAACATAGCTCTGGTGCTAAATTGTTGAGTAAAACCTGACGACTATGATTGTATGGCTGTGGACCACATGACTACATTTTTTTTAGCCAATTTCTCTCATATATTTGCCATTTTATTACAGAATAAAAATATTTACAAATACTTTTAATATGTATTGTTAACTGTTAAGAAAATAACGTAGTGCATAAGAAAATGTGAAATAATTGGATATAGAATGTGCCCCATGGCAGCTACCTTAGGTTTAGTAAAGGTGTGACTATAATACTACCCAGATAATATACATGCATACTTTTATTTCGTACTAAACTATAATATAAAATATACATTTGCTTCTACTAAAATATTTCGCATTCTGTATGTACTTTTATATGAAGACAATAAAAATTTACTCAAATGACTAGACTTTTATTTGATTGCTACTACTTATCCTGCCTGGTAGGTCTTGTGCGGATCACATTCATAACCTACGCTGCATTCTGCAAGAGAGCCAGGAATTCAATTCTTCTTTGGCTCTCTGCTTTGTGGATTATGAGAAAGCTTTTGATAGCCCGCACAGACCAACACTCTGGAAAATACTGGAAGCATATGGGGTGCCTTCAAAACTGATCGGACTAATCAAAGCCCTTCACACTGATAGCGAATGCCGAGTAAGAATTGACGATGTTGTCTCAGATTGGTTTGAGGTCACCACCGGAGTGCGACAGGGTTGTGTCCTTGCCCCATTTCTGTTTATAATCCTCATCGATTTTATCCTGAGGATGTCAATTCCGCCAGACCGAGGAATATCCATCTCCCCCTCCCAAAAGCTATGCGACCTGGAGTACGCTGATGACGCCGTCCTTATTGACGAATCAGTCGGGGGCCTTCAAATTATTGTTGATAGGCTTAATTGGCACTCCACGTGCATGGGTTTAAAAATCAACATTGGTAAAACCCATGTCATGTGTAACAGCTCGTGTCAAGATGCCCAGATCCCCCTTGCTTTGTCGGGACAAGTCATCGAAAGGGTCGAGAGCTTCAAATACTTGGGAGCGTACATGACAGAAAACGGCAGAGTTCAGAAAGAACTGGGAGTGCGGCTTGGAGTAGCGGGCGCCGCATTCAACAGTATGAAAGCTGTCTGGAGATCGGATATTTACTCGGTTAAAAACAAAATGCCGCCTTTATAACTCCTGCATCACACCTGTTCTTCTCTATGGCTGCGAATCGTGGCACCTTACTAGGGCCCAAGACAGCAGAATACTGAGTTTTGAGAATAGGTGTCTTAGAAGAATTTTAGGTGTGCGGTGGTTTGACTTTGTAAGGAACACAGAGGTGAGGCAACGGACACAGCAACCCTTGGTATCTACTGTCATCCGGCGAAGGCGTTTCGGCTGGCTAGGTCATATACTACGTATGCCTCCCGAGAGCCTTAACCATGCTTGCCTATTTTACAAGGCATCAGGTTCTCGGCGTCCCGGTCGTCCACTGTTTACAATTCGTCGGCAGTTTGCATCAGTGCTGCGGGACGTGGACTTGACCTGGGAGGATACGCGAGAGCTGGCGGCCGATCGCTTGGCCTGGAGGCAGTTTGTGGATTCCATATGCTCCACGTAGGGAGCGGATATGGTATAATGAATGAATAAGAACTTATCCGCACCCATGGTGCAGAGGGCACTGAAAAACGACATAATTCTGAATAGAAAAGTGAAGAAAGAAAGCGGGTAAAAAACAAACCAGAAAAACATAACAGAATTAATGTTATCATTTCGACATCTCCAAGGAAGATTACGCCAACTGAATTTTAGGTATTTTTCTTTTTTAACGGAAAATCACTCATTAAAGACGCATTTTTATGTTCCCTAAATATATATTTACCTAAAATTCAGTTGGCGTAGTGTTCCTTGGAGGTGTCGGTTTTCTACATGTCTTTAGTGACTTTGGCATGGTGGTTAATGCAATACCATAAGAACACTGGTTCGATTCTTGACATACCTACCTTTTTAATAGGCCATTATCACTAAGAAGGAATATGAGATTTTATACACTCTACATATTATAAAAAATTTTTTTTAAATAATTTTCGTTACTTTAAAACATTAGATACTTTATTTTATTGAGAGAAAAACCAGCAGTTACAAATCGAAACCGATTTTCCATTTTAGTTTATTATCCAATAAAAAAAAATCTTTGTAATTTGTTATACAGTGGGGAATCGAACCTTAGGACTTTTAACTTGGAGCCTGTTACTAACCAATAGGCCACAGTTGGATTTAGATCCATGACGCACTAAATCGATTAAATTATTAAATAAATATCATTGCTGTAGAGCGAAAACACAACTGGAATTTTTTGTTTTCAGAAAAAAACCATTTCGATATAATAATTTTTAATATTTCATAGAAGTGAAGCATGGAGTTGGAAAAAAAGGACGAAAGTGAATTGAATGCTGTTGAAATGCGATATCTCAGGCGAATGTGTGATAAAACTATGTATGATGCACTGATGTCGACATTAGAGCAGAATGCAGTGCTGCAATGCAATGCAGCATTATCAACAAAATTGATTAAGATCTATTACGACGATTTGGTCATGTGGAGCAAATGAACAATGAACGAACGGCTAAGAAAGATTTACGATCCGAGTGTGTCTGGTGTAGAAACTGAGGAAGGCCGAGAAAGACATGGCATGATTATGTACAGCAAATACTTGAAAGACATGTAAAAAATTGGAATTATCGGCGTGCATGCATTAGAAGAATTATAAATGTGGAGAAGCAAAAGTAGTGTGCCAGGACAGAGAGGTGTGGAGTTTTATCCTCTCTGCCTACCATTTCGGAGAAGTGGCGTGATGGTTAGTTAGTCAAATCTTTCAATTTGTTATTACTAATCTTTTTATTAGGGTCTAGATACTTGTAGTATTTTTTTCAAAATAAAAAAAATATATATATCAAGATACACAGCACCTGTGTACAAATGCAGTGCCCTATACACGCGTATGCGGATAAGAGAAAGTAGAAGTAGTAGTAGTAGTATCATTTAATGGCCATCATCTAATTTGGATGTTATACCCAATCTTGTTTTGCTTGCGTGATTTGAATCCTTTGATAATTATTCAATGTTTTGTTATAAAAAAATATTTGCCTGACCGATAAAAACAAATAAATAAATATTTTTCAAGTTTTCAAGAACATTTTATAAAATTTACTTCATCACCAACATTGGTTGATTAGCGGCCAAGCACTCGCCAAGTCAGTTGGGGGCATAGAAGAAAAATTTTTTGCAAATTATTGTTACACGAAATAGTTTGTTTTCGAAAATATCAGGACGCGTGACGCCGAAAATGCCCACGGGCAGTCGCGTTCAGTCTTGTTTCATCCGTGGTCTTGTTCATTGTTCCTTGTTCATCGCGCTCGCAGAACACGCGTACTTACATTAAAATAGTCGCGTTGTTAATTTAAACGAGAACCGCGAGCGCATTTTCCGGCTTTATTTTATATTTATAAAAATATTTATTCATTTAGACTTCAGATTTAAAACGGAAAACTTGTGAAAAAGAAAATGTGCTACAAGATTATAAAAGTGCAATGTATAAAGTGTTATAAGTTGAATACATTCAGAGTAAGTTATTATTTAATTTATAAATACATTTTCCAACGAATGATATAATAGTTAGCATATAATTAAGCATAAGATACGAATTTAGAAATAATATTTTTTTATGTTCTCCTTGGTATTTGAGAATCGGCAGCGTCATTTTTTTTTCAGTTTCGCAACAATAAAAAAGATCGCGCAACTTTTTTAGAGTAAGTTTTTTTTCACAATTCAGAGTAAGTTTTTTTTATTTTTTATAAATCCATTTTCCAACGAATGATATAATAGTTAGCATATAATTAAGCATAGGATACAAATTTAGAAATAATAATTTTTTATGTTCTGCTTGGTGTTTGAGAATCGGCGGCGTCATTTTTTTTTCAATTTCGCAACAACAAAAAAGATCGCGCAATCATTGTCCACCACTGGCATAGAAACGCGCGAATCGGTAACAAAAAAACCTGGTTATTTTTCTAAATGCACTGTTGCTACCTAAATAAAATGTGAAAAAGCTCATACGAAAATGTTTGATTTGATAGATCTATCGATTTTTCAAATAATTATCCGTATTAAAAAAAAGATCGCGCAACTTATACATTCAGAGCAAGTTTTTTTTATTTTTTATAAATCTATTTTCCAACGAATGATATAATAGTTAGAATAGAATTAAGCATAGGATACGAATTTAGAAATAATATTTTTTTTATGTTCTCCTTGGTGTTTGAGAATCGGCGGCGTCATTTTTTTTTCAATTTCGCAACAATAAAAAAAATCGCGCAATCATTGTCCACCACTGGCATAGAAACGCGCGAATCGGTAACAAAAAAACGTGGTTATTTTTCTAAATGCACTGTTGCTACCTAAATAAAATGTGAAAAAGCTCATACGCAAATGTTTGATTTGATAGATCTATCGATTTTTCAAATAATTATCCGTATTAAAAATCGGTAATATTCTCCGCCTCGTGATATTGCAGAATTATGGCGCAATCGTTACACATTCAGAACATTTCGAGTTTTCTTAGTGTAAAACCTTGCTAAAAACGTAACTTGCCTAAAGAAATGTGCAAGAGTTTGGAAATTGAATAATTAATAAGCGAGTTACAATCATTTAAGTTAAAGTTTATAAAAAATAACAACTTTTGTATTTTATACCATCAAAATATCGATATCGAACGATAAAAATATATATCAATATCGATATTTTGTATCATCCCTAAGTTAACGTCTTTCGGTTGTCATTTTTATCTCCTATTTTATCTGAATTTTGAACTGTTCCCGCTCCTTGCCTTTTCCGTTCCTAGTTTTTTAGTTTTTGTGGGTGATTCTAGATTGAATTTTAGTTTGAAACTTAAAAATAGTTGCAATTTGAAATGTTTCAGCGCTGCAGAGTTTGGGGAAATACGAACGAAAATGCCGAAAAAATAATTTATTCACATAAAGAGGAATCCAACAATGACAAGAAAATGGTGCTTTGGAATGAAAACTACCAATTTACATAATATAAACAGAATATAAAAGCAATATTTTTCGGCTTGAAGATCATTTTAAATGTAAGTACTAATTTTCTGTTCATATACATTGTATAGTGACAACTTTAACCTATGTTTTAAACTTGAAGTGTTGTACAAAACCAAATTTGCTTTGTATGGACAGATAAACAACTTTGCACAAATTGTGTTTTCTTGTTATACCTATAGGTAATTGTTATTTGCAAACTTTTAATATAAGTAAGACTAAACTCCAATGAATGTTTTTTTAATTATGTCATTAATCACCAATTTGGCAAACTAAATATTGACAAATTTTAGACATTTGAATTTGAAAAAATATATAATCTTGTATGGATATTTAACCTGACAGTTGAATATTTTTGTTTGTGTTTTTTTATCCATATTTTCTGACTGCCTATGGGTTTGTTCAAATGAAAGTTCTGCCCAAACTGTTTTCAACTTATCACACATTTATTTTTGCAGATGAAAACTTGCAGAACTACTAAGCACAAATTGGCGAATAGTCTATCAATTTTAAAAGGAAATGAAGACCTTGTTTTGAAAAACTCTGTCACAGATCAACAAATTTCCAGGTGAGCGTTTAAACTGAATTACTTTAATTTTTTGAGATTATCTACTGACATTTCTTGGTGGAATTGCATTTTAATAAATAAAACAACTTTTTAGTTAGACCACTTATATTTTTATATAAGTATATAAGTGAATTTTGAACTAAAAACGTGGTTTATTTATTTGAATTACTTTAGTTCCATTACCTTTTCTAAAATATGTTTTTATGGTACAAAATTACTACGCTACTTGCTATGAAGCAATAATATTTGTAAAATAATAGAATACTTGTAAAAATAAAAAAACAACAGAAAATAAATAAATTTCTAGGTACAAAAATAACTGAAATTCGAAAAACAATTGAAAGTAATTTTGTACCTTCATGTAATAAAATGATCAAGAAACACTGCACTCGGTGTACCAATGCAGTGCCCTATGCACCACTGGGTGTAGATAAGGGAAAGTTATTACATAATATTTGGAATTAATGTTTTTACTATTATGGACAGTAATTGGTGTTTTGCAATGTTTTTGTATTTATGGACAAATAATTATACTTTGTAAAACAGTTGTAGCCCATGGACAGAGAATGATAAAATCAAATAAAAGAAAATTTAGAAAATGGTCTTCAAAAATGTGGTCCCCTAGGGTGTAACAAAACTTGATGTACAAGCGGAAAACCAGTGAATCGACATAATATTTGGAGTCGATTTTGTAGAATAATTTTTTTTTTTGACCCTTAGTTTTCGAGGAATTGAGTACGGAGTTTTTTTTTTTGATTTTTTTTTTGCAAATTGTTTTCAAATATGTATTAAGTCAAATCAATACAATCCATAAGAAAAACAAAATTTTAAAATGCGTTTTAATAAGAATTTGAGCAATTTTATGAAAAAAATTATGAAAACATTAATTTGTGAGAAGAAAAAAAATTTTTTTTTAGCTCAGATTAAAAAGTCATATTACACAATCGTCTACATATACGATGTAAATTTACCAGTTTTTGTTACACCCTTTATTTATGTACTTAAATGAAACCGCCTCATGGCATGGCGGTAGTGCGTTTGGCTGCGTGAGGTCACGGGTTCGATTCCCGGTGGGGGGTCAATATGAAATATTCATTTTAATTTTATTGCGCTTCAGTGCCAGTCCAAGGTATCATATATGAAATATTTTTATGTGCAAATTACGTTGAAATAAATATCTCTTATTGACTCCCACCGGGATTCGAACCTGCAACCTCATGCATGGCAGCCCAACGCGCTACTGCTACACCATGAGGTGGACATCTATATTATATACGTTAAAAATGTAATATTAAAATTTTAATAATTTGATTGTAATTTAAAAATACATACCTACATACATATCATCATCCGATTATCTTGTCTTCATTATAACAAATGATCATGATTCGCTGCACTTGTGCATGAATGCAGTGCGGATGCATCATTGGTTGCGGATAAGGGGGAGTACCTACTTTATTAAAAGTACCTACTAATTTATTTTTATTTGTACACTGTCAAAGAATGTTTATATTTATTTGATCTTTTGGTCCAGGACGCACCTAATGGTGCAAGGGCACTGCATTGGTACACCAAGTGCTGTGTATCTTGATCATTTTTATTACATGAAGGTAGGATGATCAGTCTTACGTTTCAGTACCAGTCCAACATGAAATATTAATGTGAAAATCACAATCTAAATCACATTTTACTTAAATATGACTGATTTTCAGGTTTTTGGCGTCCGGGATGTCCGCTATTGATAATCCGTTGGCAATTTGCGTCAGACCTGTGGGATGTAGACCTGACTTAGGAGGATGAGCAGGGAACTGACAGTTTGTGGAATCCTAATGCTCCACATAGCGAGTGGATACGGTATCATAATGATGATGATAATTGAATTTTAGGAGAGCCTTTTCACCCAAATAATGAAAAAAATCCATCACCAGTATAAAAGATATAGGTAAACCAGCAAAAGCTGTCTGCCTATAATGATAATAACAATAAGTTGAACAATTAAAAGCAAGACAATACGGAAAGGCAAATTTGGCAATTTTCAAAGTGATTATTCACTAATTATTACTTTACTTTGATTATTTGAGATGCCCAGTTATTCAAAAATATTTTGCAGTGGACATTTAACGACAATATTGTGGTTAAGTTTCTTCAAAAAATGGGCTGGGACACCCTTAAAACCCGAATGTACTATACACTATCTAACGAATCAACTGCTGTGATGTATTATAATCGGTATTTAACATTTGATAGTAGCTTCATTACTAACTTCATAAAATAGTTGTATTTAAAACTTAAAACTTAAAAGTTGTGATTAAAAAGAATTAAATAACTAAATGTTTGTGTCGTGTTTTGTGTTGTGCTCCACTGCATGCCACTGGACGGAAGGGATTGCGGAAAATCAAGAAGAAGACAGCAGTATGATAAAACTTAATCTATTAGTAGATTAGAACCTCTATATAGCATTTTAGAATTTTTTGCATGTCTTTCCAGGAAACTTGAATATTACTTTTTATGTCATATATATTATGTTTTTTTTTATTATCCTTCCAGATTAGTAATTTATGTATCTTGTATTACGTTATTATTGATGTAGGTAGTATGTTTTTCTTCTATCTGATCTAGGTACCGTATTACATTTGGTTATCGATTTTAAGCGATTTTGAGGTTCGTTCGTTACCTATTATAAAACATAATGTAATATTATGTTCCGTGATTTTTAGATTCAATTTATTTTATTGGCTATTTTTTAGCTTTAGCAAGTTTTGATTCGTCGGTTATTTTCATGTGTCGAATATCCTGACATTTTGAATGCGCGCATCGAATAAGAAATGTCCGTAAGCATAATCGGTTTCGCGATATTTTCGTCATATCCGGATTATCTTTTAAAGTTGTTAAATTAGAATAACTGGTCATTCATATTAACCGGTTCTTTAAATGAAACTTGTGTCGTTTTTTTTTTAATTTCCTTTCTACAGTGTTGTCATTCATATAAGGCAGTTTTTCAAATACATGATCTGTCAATTTTTTTAAATTCCTTATTTTACAGTGTTAACCTACGCTCGCCTTTATTTTCTTTTAAAGGTAAGTGAATAAAATAATTTATTATTATTGAAATATAATATACGTTGTTTGTTTTTATTTAATTTTAAAATTTCAAATAATGAAGATCATTGTGATAGCGGACATAGAAAGTTAAAGTTAAGTGTAGTTTTCGGTAAATACAGGTTGTGGAACCCAGCGGTAAGTACATCCCGCCACAACCTTATTCCTACTTTGAATCAAGTTTTATTTTGTGGAATCCATATGCTCAACTCATGGAGCGAACATGGAGAGTTTTAGTAAAGTGTAATTTTCGGGAACTACAGGTTGTGGAACCCAGTGGTATTGACACCCCGCCACAACTTTATTCCAACTTTCAATATTTTGTAGAATCCATATGCTTCACTCATGGAGCGAACATGGAGAGTTTTTGTAAAGTGTAGTTTTCAGGAACTACAGGTTGTGGAACCCAGTGGTATTGACACCCCGCCACAACCTTAATCCTAATTTCAATATTTTGTGGAATCCATATGCTCCACTCATGGAGCGAACATGGAGAGTTTTTGTAAAGTGTAGTTTTCAGGAACTACAGGTTGTGGAACCCAGTGGTATTGACACCCCGCCACAACCTTATTCCTAATTTCAACTTTTTGTGGAATCCATATGCTCCACTCATGGAGCGAACATGGAGAGTTTTTGTAAAGTGTAGTTTTCAGGAACTACAGGTTGTGGAACCCAGTGGTATTGACACCCCGCCACAACCTTATTCCTAACTTTCAATATTTTGTGGAATCCATATGCTCACTCATGGAGCGAACATGGAGAGTTTTTTTGTAAAGTGTAGTTTTCAGGAACTACAGGTTGTGGAACCCAGTGGTATTGACACCCCGCCACAACCTTAATCCTACTTTCAACTTTTTGTGGAATCCATATGCTCCACTCATGGAGCGAACATGGAGAGTTTTTGTAAAGTGTAGTTTTCAGGAACTACAGGTTGTGGAACCCAGTGGTATTGACACCCCGCCACAACCTTATTCCTACTTTCAATATTTTTTTTGGAATCCATATGCTCCACTCATGGAGCGAACATGGAGAGTTTTTGTAAAGTGTAGTTTTCAGGAACTACAGGTTGTGGAACCCAGTGGTATTGACACCCCGCCACAACCTTAATCCTAATTCAACTTTTTGTGGAATCCATATGCTCCACTCATGGAGCGAACATGGAGAGTTTTTGTAAAGTGTAGTTTTCAGGAACTACAGGTTGTGAACCCAGTGGTATTGACACCCCCCGCCACAACCTTATTCCTACTTTCAATATTTTGTAGAATCCATATGCTCCACTCATGGAGCGAACATGGAGAGTTTTTTTTAAAGTGTAGTTTTCAGGAACTACAGGTTGTGGAACCCAGTGGTATTGACACCCCGCCACAACCTTAATCCTAATTTCAACTTTTTGTGGAATCCATATGCTCCACTCATGGAGCGAACATGGAGAGTTTTTTTGTAAAGTGTAGTTTTCAGGAACTACAGGTTGTGGAACCCAGTGGTATTGACACCCCGCCACAACCTTAATCCTAATTTCAACTTTTTGTGGAATCCATATGCTCCACTCATGGAGCGAACATGGAGAGTTTTTGTAAAGTGTAGTTTTCAGGAACTACAGGTTGTGGAACCCAGTGGTATTGACACCCCGCCACAACCTTATTCCAACTTTCAATATTTTGTGGAATCCATATGCTCCACTCATGGAGCGAACATGGAGAGTTTTTGTAAAGTGTAGTTTTCAGGAACTACAGGTTGTGGAACCCAGTGGTATTGACACCCCGCCACAACCTTAATCCTATTTCAATATTTTGTGGAATCCATATGCTCCACTCATGGAGCGAACATGGAGAGTTTTTTTGTAAAGTGTAGTTTTTCAGGAACTACAGGTTGTTGTGGAACCCAGTGGTATTGACACCCCGCCACAACCTTAATCCTAATTTCAACTTTTTGTGGAATCCATATGCTCCACTCATGGAGCGAACATGGAGAGTTTTTGTAAAGTGTAGTTTTCAGGAACTACAGGTTGTGGAACCCAGTGGTATTGACACCCCGCCACAACCTTTATTCCTACTTTCAATATTTTGTGGAATCCATATGCTCCACTCATGGAGCGAACATGGAGAGTTTTTGTAAAGTGTAGTTTTCAGGAACTACAGGTTGTGGAACCCAGTGGTATTGACACCCCGCCACAACCTTATCCTAACTTCAATATTTTTGTGGAATCCATATGCTCCACTCATGGAGCGAACATGGAGAGTTTTTGTAAAGTGTAGTTGTGGAGTTTTTGGAGCGAACATGGAGAGTTTTTGTAAGTGTAGTTTTCAAACTACAGGTTGTGGAACCCAGTGGTATTGACACCCCGAACCCAGTGGTATTGACACCCCGCCACAACCTTATTCCTAAATTCAAATTTTATTTTGTGGAATCCATATGCTCCACTCATGGAGCGAACATGGAGAGTTTTTGTAAAGTGTAGTTTTCAGGAACTACAGGTTGTGGAACCCAGTGGTATTGACCCCCGCCACAACCTTAATCCTACTTTCAATATTTTGTGAAATCATATGCTCCACTCATGGAGCGAACATGGAGAGTTTTTGTAAAGTGTAGTTTTCAGGAACTACAGGTTGTGGAACCCAGTGGTATTGACACCCCGCCACAACCTTAATCCTAATTTCAACTTTTTGTGGAATCCATATGCTCCACTCATGGAGCGAACATGGAGAGTTTTTGTAAAGTGTAGTTTTCAGGAACTACAGGTTGTGGAACCCAGTGGTATTGACACCCCGCCACAACCTTAATCCTAATTTCAATTTTTTGTGAATCCATATGCTCCACTCATGGAGCGAACATGGAGAGTTTTTGTAAAGTGTAGTTTTCAGGAACTACAGGTTGTGGAACCCAGTGGTATTGACACCCCGCCACAACCTTTAATTCCTACTTTCAACTTTTTTTTGAGAGTGGAATCCATATGCTCTCACTCATGGAGCGAACATGGAGAGTTTTTGTAAAGTGTAGTTTTCAGGAACTACAGGTTGTGGAACCCAGTGGTATTGACACCCCGCCACAACCTTAATCCTACTTTAATTTTTTTTGTGGAATCCATATGCTCCACTCATGGAGCGAACATGGAGAGTTTTTGTAAAGTGTAGTTTTCAGGAACTACAGGTTGTGGAACCCAGTGGTATTGACACCCCGCCACAACCTTAATCCTACTTTCAATAAGTTTTTTTTTGTGGAATCCATATGCTCCACTCATGGAGCGAACATGGAGAGTTTTTGTAAAGTGTAGTTTTCAGGAACTACAGGTTGTGGAACCCAGTGGTATTGACACCCCGCCACAACCTTAATCCTACTTTCAATCAATTTTTGTGGGAATCCATATGCTCCACTCATGGAGCGAACATGGAGAGTTTTTGTAAAGTGTAGTTTTCAGGAACTACAGGTTGTGGAACCCAGTGGTATTGACACCCCGCCACAACCTTTTGTGGAATCCTAATTTCAACTTTTTTTGGAATCCCATATGCTCCACTCATGGAGCGAACATGGAGAGTTTTTGTAAAGTGTAGTTTTCAGGAACTACAGGTTGTGGAACCCCCAGTGGTATTGACACCCCGCCACAACCTTATTCCTACTTTGAATCAAGTTTTTTTTTTGTGGAATCCATATGCTCCACTCATGGAGCGAACATGGAGAGTTTTTGTAAAGTGTAGTTTTCAGGAACTACAGGTTGTGGAACCCAGTGGTATTGACACCCCGCCACAACCTTATTCCTACTTTCAATCAAGTTTTGTGGAATCCATATGCTCCACTCATGGAGCGAACATGGAGAGAACTACAGGTTGTGGAACCCAGTGGTATAGACACCCCGCCACAACCTTATTCCTACTTTTTCAATCAAGTTTTTTTTGTGGAATCCATATGCTCCACTCATGGAGCGAACATGGAGAGTTTTTGTAAGGTGTAGTTTTCAGGAACTACAGGTTGCGGAACCATGTGGTATTAACACCCCGCCACAACCTTACATTAAATTTTTACTTTTTAAAAATTGTTTTTTTTCTTCCGGAAAATAATTTTTATCCACTGATCTAAAGTACTCGGTTTTTTACATTTGATAGTAGCTTCAGTGCTTTTTGAAAAAGTTAGTGCTTAAAAATAATTTACATCTTAAATAATAAAATTTGTGTGTGTGTTTTGTGTTGTGTTGTGCTCCACTGCATGCCACTGGACGGAAGGGCGCGATTGCGGAAAATCAAGAAGAAGACAGCAGTATGATAAAACTTAAACTATTAGTATATTAGAACCTATATATAGTATTTTAGAATTATTTGAATGTCGTTTCAGGGAAACTTGAATATTACTTTTTATGTCTAAATATTATGTTTTTTTCATTTATCCTTCCAGATTAGTAATTAATGTATCCTTGAATTGTTTTTTTGTATGTAGTATGTTTTTTTCTTCTCTCTGATCTGGTACGGTAACCGTTTTACATTTGGTTATCGATTTTAAGCGATTTTGAGGTTCGTTCGTTACCTATTATAAAACATAATGTTTATTTATTATGTTCCGTGACTTTTACATTTTTTTTATTTTGTTGCTATTTTTTAGTAACTTTTGACTAGGTTATGGAGCGAACATGGAGAGTTTTTGTATGTGTAGTTATCCTGACATTATTGAATGTTCAAACCCAGTGGTATTGCAAACAACGTATCACAACCTAAATTCCGTATTTAATCGGTTTCCATATTTCGCCATATTTGATCATCTTTCATCTGGTCATTCATAAAAGGCAGTTTTTCAAATAGTGATTGTCTGTCAATTTTTTAAATTCCTTTTTTTTACAGTGTTAACCTACGCTCGCCTTTATTCCATCATTTTAAAGGTAAGTGAATAAAATAATTTTTTATTATTGAAAATATACACGTGTTTTTATTTAATTTCAAAATTTTTAAATTTTTTTAATTTTTTTGTACAATTTCAAAAATTAGTGGAATCCATATGCTCCACTCATGGAAGCGGACATAGAAAGTTTTTGTTAAGTGTAGTTTTCAGGAAACTACAGGTTGTGGAACCCAGTGGTAAGTACATCCCGCCACAACCTTATTCCTACTTTGAATCAATTTTTATTTTGTGGAATCCATATGCTCAACTCATGGAGCGAACATGAAGAACATTTTTGGAAGTTATTGTAAAGTGTAGTTTTCGGTGAACTCATGGAGCGAACATGGAGAGTTTTTGTAAAGTACAGGTTGTGGAACCCAGTGGTATTGACACCCGCCACAACCTTAATCCTACTTTCAATTTTTTGTGGAATCCATATGCTCCACTCATGGAGCGAACATGGAGAGTTTTTGTAAAGTGTAGTTTTCAGGAACTACAGGTTGTGGAACCCAGTGGTATTGACACCCCGCCACAACCTTAATCCTAACTTTCAATATTTTTGTGGAATCATATGCTCACTCATGGAGCGAACATGGAGAGTTTTTGTAAAGTGTAGTTTTCAGGAACTACACAGGTTGTGGAACCCAGTGGTATTGACACCCCGCCACAACCTTAATCCTACTTTCAATATTTTGTGGAATCCATATGCTCCACTCATGGAGCGAACATGGAGAGTTTTTGTAAAGTGTAGTTTTCAGGAACTACAGGTTGTGGAACCCAGTGGTATTGACACCCCGCCACAACCTTAATCCTAATACTTTCAACTTTTATGCTCCACCACTCATGGAGCGAACATGGAGAGTTTTTGTAAAATGTAGTTTTCTTCACTACATGGAGCGAAACCCAGTGGAGACACCCCGCCACAACCTTAATTCCTAACTTTCAATATTTTGTAGAATCCATATGCTCCACTCATGGAGCGAACATGGAGAGTTTTTGTAAAGTGTAGTTTCAGGAAACTACAGGTTGTGGAACCCAGTGGTATTGACACCCCGCCACAACCTTAATCCTACTTTCAATCAAGTTTTTTTGTGAATCCATATGCTCCACTCATGGAGCGAACATGGAGAGTTTTTGTAAAGTGTAGTTTTCAGGAACTACAGGTTGTGGAACCCAGTGGTATTGACACCCCGCCACAACCTTATTCCTACTTTCAATATTTTGTGGAATCCATATGCTCCACTCTCATGGAGCGAACATGGAGAGTTTTTGTAAAGTGTAGTTTTCAGGAACTACAGGTTGTGGAACCCAGTGGTATTGACACCCCGCCACAACCTTAATCCTACTTTCAATATTTTGTGAATCCATATGCTCCACTCATGGAGCGAACATGGAGAGTTTTTGTAAAGTGTAGTTTTCAGGAACTACAGGTTGTGGAACCCAGTGGTATTGACACCCGCCACACAACCTTAATCCTACTTTCAACTTTTTTGTGGAATCCATATGCTCCACTCATGGAGCGAACATGGAGAGTTTTTGTAAAGTGTAGTTTTCAGGAACTACAGGTTGTGGAACCCAGTGGTATTGACACCCCGCCACAACCTTAATTCCTAACTTCAATATTTTGTGGAATCCATATGCTCCACTCATGGAGCGAACATGGAGAGTTTTTGTAAAGTGTAGTTTTCAGGAACTACAGGTTGTGGAACCCAGTGGTATTGACACCCGCCACAACCTTAATCCTACTTTCAATATTTTTGTGGAATCCATATGCTCCACTCATGGAGCGAACATGGAGAGTTTTTGTAAAGTGTAGTTTTCAGGAACTACAGGTTGTGGAACCCAGTGGTATTGACACCCCGCCACAACCTTAATCCTACTTTCAATATTTTGTGGAATCCATATGCTCCACTCATGGAGCGAACATGGAGAGTTTTTGTAAAGTGTAGTTTTCAGGAACTACAGTTTGTGGAACCCAGTGGTATTGACACCCCGCCACAACTTTATTCCTACTTTCAATATTTTTATTTTGTAATCCCATATGCTTCACTCATGGAGCGAACATGGAGAGTTTTTGTAAAGTGTAGTTTTCAGGAACTACAGGTTGTGGAACCCAGTGGATTGACACCCCGCCACAACCTTAATCCTACTTTCAATATTTTGTGGAATCCATATGCTCCACTCATGGAGCGAACATGGAGAGTTTTTGTAAAGTGTAGTTTTCAGGAACTACAGTTGTGGAACCCAGTGGTATTGACACCCCGCCACAACCTTAATCCTACTTTCAATATTTTGTGGAATCCATATGCTCCACTCATGGAGCGAACATGGAGAGTTTTTGTAAAGTGTAGTTTTCAGGAAACTACAGGTTGTGGAACCCAGTGGTATTGACACCCCGCCACAACCTTATTCCTACTTTCATATTTTTTGTGGAATCCATATGCTCCACTCATGGAGCGAACATGGAGAGTTTTTGTAAAGTGTAGTTTTCAGGAACTACAGGTTGTGGAACCCAGTGGTATTGACACCCCGCCACAACCTTAATCCTAATTTCAACTTTTTGTGGAATCCATATGCTCCACTCATGGAGCGAACATGGAGAGTTTTTGTAAAAGTGTAGTTTTTCAGGAACTACAGGTTGTGAACCCATGGTATTGACACCCCGCCACAACCTTAATCCTAACTTTCAATATTTTGTGGAATCCATATGCTCCACTCATGGAGCGAACATGGAGAGTTTTTGTAAAGTGTAGTTTTCAGGAACTACAGGTTGTGGAACCCCAGTGGTATTGACACCCCGCCACAACCTTAATCCTACTTTCAACTTTTTGTGGAATCCATATGCTCCACTCATGGAGCGAACATGGAGAGTTTTTGTAAAGTGTAGTTTTCAGGAACTACAGGTTGTGGAACCCAGTGGTATTGACACCCCGCCACAACCTTAATCCTACTTTCAATATTTTGTGGAATCCATATGCTCCACTCATGGAGCGAACATGGAGAGTTTTGTAAAGTGTAGTTTTCAGGAACTACAGGTTGTGGAACCCAGTGGTATTGACACCCCGCCACAACCTTAATCCTACTTTCAATTTTTTGTGGAATCCATATGCTCCACTCATGGAGCGAACATGGAGAGTTTTTGTAAAAGTGTAGTTTTCAGGAACTACAGGTTGTGGAACCCAGTGGTATTGACACCCCGCCACAACCTTAATCCTAATTTCAACTTTTTGTGGAATCCATATGCTCCACTCATGGAGCGAACATGGAGAGTTTTTGTAAAGTGTAGTTTTCAGGAACTACAGGTTGTGGAACCCAGTGGTATTGACACCCCGCCACAACCTTAATCCTACTTTCAATATTTTGTGGAATCCATATGCTCCACTCATGGAGCGAACATGGAGAGTTTTTGTAAAGTGTAGTTTTCAGGAACTACAGGTTGTGGAACCCAGTGGTAGGTACACCCCGCCACAACCTTAATCCTAATTTCAATTTTTTTTGTGGAATCCATATGCTCCACTCATGGAGCGAACATGGAGAGTTTTTGTAAAGTGTAGTTTTCAGGAACTACAGGTTGTGGAACCCAGTGGTATTGACACCCCGCCACAACCTTAATCCTAATTTCAATATTTTGTGGAATCCATATGCTCCACTCATGGAGCGAACATGGAGAGTTTTTGTAAAGTGTAGTTTTCAGGAACTACAGGTTGTGGAACCCAGTGGTATTGACACCCCGCCACAACCTTAATCCTACTTTCAAGTTTCAATTTTTGTGGAATCCATATGCTCCACTCATGGAGCGAACATGGAGAGTTTTTGTAAAGTGTAGTTTTCAGGAACTACAGGTTGTGGAACCCAGTGGTATTGACACCCCCGCCCACAACCTTAATCCTACTTTCAATATTTTGTGTGAATCCATATGCTCCACTCATGAGAGCGAACATGGAGAGTTTTTGTAAAGTGTAGTTTTCAGGAACTACAGGTTGTGGAACCCAGTGGTATTGACACCCCGCCACAACCTTAATCCTACTTTCAATATTTTGTGGAATCCATATGCTCCACTCATGGAGCGAACATGGAGAGTTTTTGTATGTAGTTTTCAAACTACAGGTTGTGGAACCCCAGTGGTTTTGACACCCCGCCACAACCTTAATCCTACTTTCAATATTTTGTGGAATCCATATGCTCCATCATGGAGCGAACATGGAGAGTTTTAATAAAGTGTAGTTTTCAGGAACTACAGGTTGTGGAACCCAGTGGTATTGACACCCGCCACAACAACCTTAATACCTAGAATTTTAGTACAGTTTAGGTACACCCCGCCACAACCTTATTCCTACTTTAATCAAGTTTTATTTTGTAGGAATCCATATGCTCCACTCATGGAGCGAACATGGAGAGTTTTTGTAAAAGTGTAGTTTTCGGGAACTACAGGTTGTGGAACCCAGTGTATTGAAACACCCCGCCACAACCCTTATTCCTACTTTCAATATTTTTTGTGAAATCCATATGCTCCACTCATGGAGCGAACATGGAGAGTTTTTGTAAAGTGTAGTTTTCAGGAACTACAGGTTGTGGAACCCAGTGGTATTGACACCCGCCACAACCTTAATCCTACTTTCAATATTTTGTGGAATCCATATGCTCCACTCATGGAGCGAACATGGAGAGTTTTTGTAAAGTGTAGTTTTCGGAACTACAGGTTGTGGAACCCAGTGGTATTGACACCCGCCACAACCTTATTCCTACTTTCAATATTTTGTGGAATCCATATGCTCCACTCATGGAGCGAACATGGAGAGTTTTTTGTAAAGTGTAGTTTTCGGGAACTACAGGTTGTGGAACCCAGTAAACCCCGCCACAACCTTATTCCTACTTTCAATTTTATTTTGTGGAATCCATATGCTCCACTCAGGAGCGAACATGGAGAGTTTTTGTATAGTGTTGTTTCAGGAACCCAGTGGTTTGAACCCCCCCGCCACAACCTTAATCCTACTTTCAATATTTTGTGGAATCCATATGCTCCACTAATGGAGCGAACATGGAGAGTTTTTGTAAAGTGTAGTTTTCAGGAACTACAGGTTGTGGAACCCAGTGGTATTGACACCCCGCCACAACCTTAAGAGTTACTTTCAATATTTTGTTTTCAGAAATCCATATGCTCCACTCATGGAGCGAACATGGAGAGTTTTTGTGGAAAGTGTAGTTTTCAGGAACTACAGGTTGTGGAACCCAGTGGTATTGACACCCCCGCCACAACCTTAATCCTACTTTCAATATTTTGTGGAATCCATATGCTCCACTCGTGGAGCGAACATGGAGAGTTTTTGTAAAGTGTAGTTTTCCAGGAAACAGGTTGGAGAACCCAGTGGTATTGAAACCCCGCCACAACCTTAATCCTACTTTCAATATTTTTGTGGAATCCATATGCTCCACTCATGGAGCAACAGTGGAGGAACAGTTTAGTTTTCGGGGAAACAAGTTGTGGAACCCAGTGGTATTGACACCCCGCCACAACCTTATTCCTACTTTGAATCAAGTTTTTTTTGTGGAATCCATATGCTTCCACTCATGGAGCGAACATGGAGAGTTTTTGTAAAGTGTAGTTTTTTCAGGAACTACAGGTTGTGGAACCCAGTGGTATTGACACCCCGCCACAACCTTAATCCTACTTTCAATATTTTGTGGAATCCATATGCTCCACTCATGGAGCGAACATGGAGAGTTTTTTGTAAAGTGTAGTTTTCAGGAACTACAGGTTGTGGAACCCAGTGGTATTGACACCCCGCCACAACCTTAATCCTACTTTGAATCAAGTTTTATTTTGTGGAATCCATATATGCTCCACTCATGGAGCGAACATGGAGAGTTTTTGTAAGTGTAGTTTTCGGGAACTACAGGTTGTGGAACCCAGTGGTAGTGACACCCCGCCACAACCTTATTCCTACTTTGAATCAAGTTTTATTTTGTGGAATCCATATGCTCCACTCATGGAGCGAACATGGAAAGTTTTTGTAAAGTGTAGTTTTCAGGAACTACAGGTTGTGGAACCCAGTGGTATTGACACCCCGCCACAACCTTAATCCTACTTTCAACTTTTATTTTGTGGAATCCATATGCTCCACTCATGGAGCGAACATGGAGAGTTTTTGTAAAGTGTAGTTTTCAGGAACTACAGGTTGTGGAACCCAGTGGTATTGACACCCCGCCACAACCTTATTCCTACTTTGAATCAAGTTTTATTTTGTGGAATCCATATGCTCCACTCATGGAGCGAACATGGAGAGTTTTTGTAAAGTGTAGTTTTCGGGAACTACAGGTTGTGGAACCCAGTGGTATTGACACCCCGCCACAACCTTATTCCTACTTTGAATCATATTTTATTTTGTGGAATCCATATGCTCCACTCATGGAGCGAACATGGAGAGTTTTTGTAAAGTGTAGTTTTCAGGAACTACAGGTTGTGGAACCCAGTGGTATTGACACCCCGCCACAACCTTAATCCTAATTTCAATTTTTTGTGGAATCCATATGCTCCACTCATGGAGCGAACATGGAGAGTTTTTGTAAAGTGTAGTTTTCAGGAACTACAGGTTGTGGAACCCAGTGGTAGGTACACCCCGCCACAACCTTATTCCTACTTTGAATCAAGTTTTATTTTGTGGAATCCATATGCTCCACTCATGGAGCGAACATGGAGAGTTTTTGTAAAGTGTAGTTTTCGGGAACTACAGGTTGTGGAACCCAGTGGTATTGACACCCCGCCACAACCTTATTCCTACTTTGAATCAAGTTTTATTTTGTGGGAATCCATATGCTCCACTCATGGAGCGAACATGGAGAGTTTTTGTAAAGTGTAGTTTTCAGGAACTACAGGTTGTGGAACCCAGTGGTATTGACACCCCGCCACAACCTCATTCCTACTTTGAATCAAGTTTTATTTTGTGGAATCCATATGCTCCACTCATGGAGCGAACATGGAGAGTTTTTGTAAAGTGTAGTTTTCAGGAACTACAGGTTGTGGAACCCAGTGGTATTGACACCCCGCCACAACCTTATTCCTACTTTGAATCAAGTTTTATTTTGTGGAATCCATATGCTCCACTCATGGAGCGAACATGGAGAGTTTTTGTAAAGGTGTAGTTTTTAGGAACTACAGGTTATGGAACCCAGTGGTATAGACACCCCGCCACAACCTTAATTCCTACTTTGAATCAAGTTTTTGTTTGTGGAATCCATATGCTCCACTCATGGAGCGAACATGGAGAGTTTTTGTAAGGTGTGTAGTTTTCAGGAACTACAGGTTATGGAACCCAGTGGTATAGACACCCCGCCACAACCTTATTCCTACTTTGAATCAAGTTTTGTTTTGTGGAATCCATATGCTCCACTCATGGAGCGAACATGGAGAGTTTTTGTAAAGTGTAGTTTTCGGGAACTACAGGTTGTGGAAACCAGTGGTATTGACACCCCGCCACAACCTGATTCCTACTTTGAATCAAGTTTTATTTTGTGAATCCATATGCTCCACTCATGGAGCGAACATGGAGAGTTTTTGTAAAGGTGTAGTTTTCGGGAAACTACAGGTTGTGGAACCAGTGGTATTGACACCCCGCCACAACCTTATTCCTACTTTGAATCAAGTTTTATTTGTGGAATCCATATGCTCCACTCATGGAGCGAACATGGAGAGTTTTTGTAAGGTGTAGTTTTCAGGAACTACAGGTTGCGGAACCATGTGGTATTAACACCCCGCCACAACCTTACATTAAATTTTTGGTGAAAAACTTTTTAAAATTGTGTTTTTTTTTTCCGGAAAATAATTTTTATTCCTTGATTTAAAGTACTCGGTTTTTACACATTTGATAGTAGCTTCAGTGCTTTTTGAAAAAGTTAGTGCTTAAAAATAATTTACATTCTTAAATAATAAAATGTGTGTGTCGTGTTTTGTGTTGTGCTCCACTGCATGCCACTGGACGGAAGGGCGCGATTGCGGAAAATCAAGAAGAAGACAGCAGTATGATAAAACTTAAACTATTAGTATATTTGAACCTATCTAGTATTTTAGAATTATTTGAATGTCGTTCCAGGAAACTTAAATATTACTTTTTATGTCATTAGTATATTATGTTTATTTCCATTATCCTTCCAGATTAGTAATTTATGTATCTTGTATTACGTTATTATTGATGTAGGTAGTATGTTTTTCTTCTATCTGATCTAGGTACCGTTTTACATTTGGTTATCGATTTTAAGCGATTTTGAGGTTCGTTCGTTACCTATTATAAAACATAATGTAATATTATGTTCCGTGATTTTTAGATTCAATTTATTTTATTGGCTATTTTTTAGCTTTAGCAAGTTTTGATTCGTCGGTTATTTTCATGTGTCGAATATCCTGACATTTTGAATGCGCGCATCGAATAAGAAATGTCCGTAAGCATAATCGGTTTCGCGATATTTTCGTCATATCCGGATTATCTTTTAAAGTTGTTAAATTAGAATAACTGGTCATTCATATTAACCGGTTTTTAAATTCCCTTTCTACAGTGATTCGTTTGACTTTATTTTCATTAATAGGTAAGTGAATAAAATAATTAACTATTATTGAAATACATGTAATATGATATATATCTTCTTAATTTTAGAGTGGATATGAAATATTGATGATCATTGTGATTTTTTTGTGTCTTTCTAGAAAATTTGTGGAATCTATTCGCTCAACTCATTGAGTAGATATGGTTTGATTTTCGCATTGCGTTCTATATTATTTCTTTTTTTGGTATGCTTTTTGATGTAAGTATGTATTTTCTATTATTTGATCACGGTACCTTGTAACACATTTGTTCACTTTGAACTTTGAATGTTAATTTTTTTGCATGCCGTTTCCGATTATTTATATTTCATATATACAGGGTTAATTTTTAGTCAGTTAACGAAAAAAATCCTGAATTCAGTATCGTTAATAGAACCCATTTCAATAAAAAAGAACATGTACTTTTTATTTTTACGATTTATTATTTTTATTACTAATAATTTTTACAAATTATGCACACCCTACTCACAGCTGGTCATCTGAGTTCATGCGCGGCGCATAAGGGCAAGTGCGACGGGGGAGTGCGCGCGGGGGGTGGGGGGAGAAAAGTACATGTTTTTTTTTTATTGAAATGGGTTATATTAACGATACTGAATTCAGGGTTTTTTTCTGTTAACTGACTAAAAATTAACCCTGTATATACGATTATGATTTTTCCTCTCCATTTTTGATGTAGGTATTATTATAAGTAATATTTCCAGTTTTGAATTAAAACTTATCATTTTAAAAATATAATTTTCTGGTTTCATATTTTTAAGTAATTGTAATTTTTGTCTGCATTTTAATGTTATGTAATAATCGAGTAGGTTTTTATGCTTTTTGTTTTAATTATGTTACCTATCTTATTTAGTTTTTATCCATTTTTATGAAAAAAAAACCAGTTTTTGTATTTATGTACAACCTATTCCATGTTTTTAAATGAAACTAAAATTCTGATTTTTAGTAAAAAAAAATTCTCAATAATATTATATTTATGTAGCAATCATTTAAAAAAAAGTGTTTAGATTCTGTATCTACTGCACGTTTTTTTAATGTGTATTTTTGTACCATAGTTATTTTTTTAAATGTGTGTTTATGCACCAAAATTTTGTTGTTGTTGTGTGTATTGGTTTATATTATTATAAGTATTACATGTTTTTCTACTGTGTATATATATATATACCAACTCCATATTTTTATTGCGTATATCTGTACCAGCTCCATGTTTTTATTTTGTATATCTGTACTAACTTCATGTTTTTAATGTGAGGGTGTGTATAGAAGTGTATCCAGATAAGAAATTTAACACTCATAGGGTGACCATATTGTAAAAATACAAAATTTATATTATTTTATATTCAACATTTAAATTTAAATTACGATTTGCTATCGGTGAACTTTTATGCAAAATAATTGGATTTATTCCTTTAACTAGCACTTTTACCCGATTAAGTGTATTTTTTGTACATACCTTTTCTGTCTTTCTTTTTATTTTGTATTGTTTTAAGCTTATACGGCAAATTTGGTTGATTTTATGTATTCGTGTTTTTCTATGTTTATACACCTATATGAATAAAAAAAGAAAAAATAGTATTTCAATACGGAGACACTGAGGGATCGTAAGGGTAGCGACATTATGATTTTCTTTTAACTTGATCGATGCTGTCGCCCTCTTGACTTAACTTCACTTTAAAACTTTGGCCCTGCAATTTGCTTATGCATTTCCAACAACAAAAATATAAAGTCCTGCATAAAATAGCGTGACTGACAAGAGACTCTATACAGTCGCGGGTGGAGGTGGGATCGATCCCTCACATACTTTTTGACTAATTATACTAACATTTTGAGACTATCAAACAACATAAAAATTTATAACAAATATTAAAAATAAAAAAACAAATCGTATATGGACATACAGGGTGTAACAGAACTCGATGTACAAGCGGGAAATTGGTGAATCTATGTCATATTTGGAGTCTATTATTGTGTTATGACTTTTTGATTTAAGCATTCAAAAAATCTAAAAAAAAATTTTAAATTCAATTTGCTTTTTTTCTTCTCATGTTCTGCTGTATGTTCTCTACTTAAATAAAATAAATAAATAACAAACTTATTATTAAACATTAAAAAGTGAAAAATGTTCATTTTCGACTTGCACGGTGTTATTAGCTAAGTGACGAATCTATGTTTTTTATCTGTACCGACTTCATGTTTTTAATTGTGTATACTTTGTTATTATTGTGTACCAAATCCATGTTTTTTATTGTGTTTAACTGTAGGTACCAAATCCATGTTTTTATTGTACATATACACCGTGTAACAAAAAACTCAATGTACAAAAGGGAATCCTAATCATATTTAGAGTAGATTTTCAAGATTTATTTGACCCACAGTTTTCGAGAAAATTGAGTTAGGTTGATTTTCTTTTAAATCCTTAATATTTTCATAAATTGATTTAGCCAAATTAAAACTGTCAATAAAGAAAACGAAAGCAGAAACCATATTTTTATAAGAATTAGTAGAATTTAACTTAATCTTCTGTACCTATGAAAGCTTGTACACGAAGAAAATTTATTTTTTAAAGCTCATGTGCAGGTCATATTACACATCCGACTCCAAATAATATGATGTAGATTAACCAGTTTTGGGTTGTACTAAGAGTTTTGTTACTCCGTGTACCTATATATGTACCAAGTTTATGTTTTTTTGTTTATCCTGTACCTCAGCCTTTCTACGAAGAAATGAACCATTTTAAAAAATGTGATGAAAAAAAACCAACGATTTTACAATCTTTTGCAAATGCTAGATTATGCTAAATACATGTTATTTTAACTAACTATAAAAGTCCTCACGTTTCTTTTTATAGATATTACTAAAAAAGTTGTGATATTAGAGGCAATTTTTTGATCAGTATTCTTACAAACTATTTTTTGATGTAGTTCTTAGTTTTTTACATACAACTTTGTGTTTTTTTAAGTTTAATTTTAGAGACGTGATGAATATATTATTTAAAAAATAACTATTTATTTTTACTACACAAATACAAAAAATAGTTGTCTAAAAGTCAGTTACGTCATGTTTTGTGAGTTATACACTTATAACTTACTGTTACGTTTAAATCACCTATAAGTTAACTAATACGTCATCCTTAGTTTTACCACATAGAACTATATGTAGTTGACATTATTTTACGAAAATATTGAGGTAAGTTTGTTAAAAAAATTAAAAGGTGCTGGGACACCCATAAAAACCAAATCTACACTCTGGTAGATCCGACCTACTTCATGTTTTTAATTGTGTTTATCTGTACCAAATTCATGTTTTTTAAATTGTATTTTTACCTGTACTATGTTTTTAGTGTCCACGTTTTTTTATCGTGTATATCTGTACCATTGTCCAAACCGAGCAATCAGCCCCCAGCGATCCCGTGTGTCTTCCCATGTGAGGTCTACATCCCGCAGTTCCGACGTAAAATGCAGACGACTTGGCAGCAGTGGATTTCTTGGACGTCAGAAGCCTAGTGTATTTTAATAGGAAGAACTGTTTCAAAACGAATCTTCAAAAAACGTAGTCAACCCGAAGTCAAAGACAATAAAAATGCAGAACTATAAACTAAAATGCAAGGTCGAACTTCTAAGAAATAAATAAATTTGTCTGAAATTACCCGATCACCTCACATAAAAAAAAACGAAATAAAAATATCCCAAAAGTGAACAATTTTAATGGATGCATTATACCAGCAACAGACATACGGTTTTTGAACAATTAATTAACAGTTGATAGAAAAAACATGCAAAGGTTCAATGAAGATAACACGAAGATCAAAAGAGAGGCCTTTGCTGATATCACTCGCCAATTGAAAAATTAACAACTGGATACTAGAAAAAACAGGAGTGATGTATATTTTATTTCATCAAAAGATTTTGAAAGGTAGAAATTAAAAAAAACGGTTTAATTTATCAGAACCATTTAACGAAATTGCCTCAAAATTGAAAGATTTTAATAAAACGGTTTGTACTGCGCAAAAACACAACAAGACATAATTATATACAAAATAAATGAAACCCGATGGAGCTGGGTTGAACTGCAAAGATTGCATCAGAATAAAGAGAGGTTCATTGATATACTCGTACAGGGAGAGCCACAGAGAAGTCTTGAGGATGGCTGATCAGATGGGAGTATAACTAGAGAGACACAATATCAAGAATACAAAAAAAAAGGCACTGAATTGAGTGCAGTGTATCGTGATTGTTTGTTACATGAAAACAATGAAAATTTTCCCTGGGGTGCCGGCTGCGAAACCCGCCAACCGAAGTGTCAAAAGCAGGCGACCAAACGCTCAATTCTTTAAAGCTGAAGGTTACCGCTGAACATCCCCCGGGGGAAAGGAAGAGGTCCAAGCGCAGGAGGAAGGAGAGCTACGCAATCTACACCCACAAAGTGCTACTGAAGGGGGAAGGGATTACGAACACAATGGGGAAACAAAATACTTCTATATTTTATATATATGTAAACGTCAAAGGAAAATCAACAAAAAGCATATTTACAGAATAGCTATCAAACATATTAAACAATTTACACATAATACATACAAAAGCAAACGATTTACACATAATACATACAAAAGCAAACAATTTACACATAATACATACAAAAGCAATAGCAAAAAAAGTAACAAGTGAAGAGTTTCCAGTGGATAGAGAACGAGAGGAGAAGGTACACCCCGACACAGCAAGGCCCTTGAGTATCACGAACAGCTTCGTGAAAGACATCTTCGAGCACGTCGCACGCTACAAGAGGTCCACCATCACCAGCAGTGAGATCCAGACTGCCTTCAAGCTCCCGCTGCCCGGAGAGCTAGCCAAGCACGCCGTCAGTGAGGGCACCAGGGTCATCACCAAGTACCTACCCCACCCCTTCGATTGCGCAAACAACACCGACAAAGGTCCTTATCCGGACCGCCAGATTTACGTCAATATTATCGATTGCCTTGTTAGTACTTGTGTGCAATATACACCGTGTTTCACGCTGACACTGCCAAACTTCGGAGGGTGATTATTAATGGTATTGTGAGAAAAAAAATCCCAATATAGTTTTTTGATCAAAGCAATTCTAATTTCTAAAAAATATATAAGTAAACAGTGTCGATACACGTGTCTGCACATCATATATCATTATGACATATGTGCAAACAGTTAATTTGATTTCCTTTTTTATCTGTTGTACCCATTTTGTTTTTTTTTTTTTTTTTTTTTTTTTTTAATTTATTTAAAAAATCTTATAAAACATACATGTCTTATAATCCCAGGAGTTATAAAAACTCATTTTGGGACCGGTATTACATACATTTTTAATTACATATTGCACAATCAAACACAAAATAAGAAAGACGATACAAAATTAACACATTCAATCTTAATCCTATACATCATAACTATCATTGAAAAACATATTTAAATACAAATCTTTAAGGGCTCTACTATGTATTGATTTATTTTTTTTTTATTTTATTTATTATTTTTTTTTTATTATTTTTTTTTTTTTTTTATTTCATGGGGTAGATTATTATATTGGGATCGAGAAATGTTCATAAGGGATTTTTTACCGAATTTTGTGGATCGAAATTTTGGAATGTGGAGGTTTTTTGAATAACGTGTATTGTGACCATGAAGCTCAGAGTTAAAATTGTGTTTCAAACGTGTATGTGCTGAATGATTCAATATGGTAAGTATGGTATTTGTGATTTCATGTAATGGTATTACTTTGAATGGGAGTATTTCTGTCTGGCGATATATTTCTTTTACATGTGTATCCCAGGGTATCCTAAAAATATTTCTCAGAGCCCTGTTCTGGAGAACTTGAATTTCGGAAACCCTGTTTCTTGGTAGCAAAACCCCATATACATGACAAATATACAAGGTGAGAATGTATCATAGCGTAGTAAATAGAAAGCAAAATATTTTTTGGAAGTAATGTAAATGCTGCATCAACGAAGATACGAAATAAATGATTATTATTTATTAATATTACTAAGCTAGGATTACAAGCAACTCTTTTCATTAATCTCTCTCTCCGATAGTGCTAATAATCACCCTTCTAAATTATAATAAAAGACCCACATACCCAAAGACAGTGGACACCAGTGGCTGCTGTGTCCGTTGCCTCACTTCTTTCTGTAGACCTCGTGAAGTCGTAGCACCGCATACCAGAATTATACTTAAAATTCTTCAGCCTGCTAATTTGCCACGACTCGCAGCCATAGAGAACAGGTATGATGCAGGAGTTGTATAGGCAGATTAAGTTTTGACACTGTGATGTTATTTCATCCACTCAAGTACTTCATAAACTCGCAAGTACACTTTTTCCTAATTTTTTACTTGCCTAGTCATTCTAAATTCGAATTAACATCCTTTCGTAATATTTTTGTATGCAATTAGTAATATTGTTAATTAAACAACTACTTTTTTGACAACTTTTATGATAAATATGTGCGTAGAGATTTTCACGGTCGTTGTTATTTCTATTTGTGTTGTTTTTTGGGATTATCCGTGTTGTGTTTTTTTCCTCTCCTCTCGGCCACGTTTCGGCCACCGTTGCAGGGTGCCATCTTCAGGGTGAAGTATATTTGATGTAAAATGTGATGAGTTTTTTGTACTTGGAATTTGTGTGTATTATTTTGGTGTATTTGGAACAGTCGGCAGTAGGTATTTTGGTGTGTTTATGTATTCGGAATTTGTACCGTGACGCAGTCGGCAGTAGGTATTTTGGTACACATCTGAAGACTACTATTATATTTTTGTACAATATTGGTCTATTTGATTTCTATTACATTGTAGATAATTTACTGAATTTAGCTTCGCATTATGTACTGTCACGCAGCAATACGGATAACACCGGGTACCTCCTTGAAACATAATATTTAGCCGGCTGAAATCGCATTCCTTTTTTTTTTTTTTTAAATGATATCTGAACATAATTATTTTCCCTTTTGAACGGCAAGATTGGAAAATTTCGAATCTGGGAATATTTTAGTTGACTTTATCCCTTGTTTCAGATAAATTATTTATTTGATTAATTCGAAGGATTTATTATTTATATTTTAATGAGGTAAAATGTGAATTTATTGGTTTAATAGAAATTATATATACAGGGTCATTTTTTAGTCAGTTAACAAAAAAAAACCCTGAATTCAGTATCTTTAATAGAACCCATTTCAATAAAAAAACATGTCCTTTCTCAAATAAAAAAAAAAAAAGGCCCGGCCTAGCGGTCCGGCCGTCCGGCGTGCGCCGTCCGTGCCACCCCGCGCGCGCACCCTCCCCTCGTCCAGCTCGACCAGCTGTGAATAGGTGAGCGCAATTTGTAAAAATTATAGGAATAAAAATAAATAAATCATTAAAATAAAAAGTACATGTTTTTTTTATTGAAATGGGTTCTATTAACGATACTGAATTCAGGGTTTTTTTTTTGTTAACTGACTAAAAAATAACCCTGTATATTGGTGTCATCATTTTTGTTGACTCAAATTTTTGTTATTGAATTATTGTATCCATCATAATTCGGAGTTTCATTCTGGTTTAATGTCCCTACCTGCAGAGCATAAATGGAGGATGTGATCTGAGACAATGGGGTTAAGTCTCCCATACATTTATTTTGGAGCATTTATTTTGTTTTTGCATAACCTCTGTCGGTGGATGTCAGGGCGACGGGTTGTGAAGAGCCTGGGCTTAAAGTTAAATTTCATAATTTACAAAAATATCTTAGATATTTTTATTTCTTTTCACTAAAAGAGTGAATATGTCAATTCTTCTTGTAATCCCGAGGAAATAGCCCTCAGCTTCACACCCCGTCCACCACATCACAATATGTGCAATGGAAAATGATATCAAGGGACATTATATTATTATGAATATTATTAGGTATCATTTTCCTTTGTTGCTTGGTAACTTTTTCCTTTCAACCGTCGATACGAATTCCACAAACTGCCTCCGAGCTAAGCGATTGGCCGCCAGTTTCTGAGCATCTGTGTAGTTTGTTGGTCAGCAGCGGACGTCCAGGATGCCGGCAACCTAGTGGGATACCATGAATGTATCTACCTTCTTTCAATGTAAGTATTTCTCTGCGTGATGATAATTTATATTAGAAAACAAAAAAGTATTTTTACAATAAATTTTATTTTGTAAAACATAAATCAGTTTTAAATTTAACAGTGTGGGCATATTTAGATAGTACAATAAAAACATAAATCAGTTTTAAATTTACAACAGTGTGGGCATTTTTAGATAATAAAAACCTAAATCAATTTTAAATTTACAACAGTGTGGGCATTTTTAGTATAATAAAAACATACGAAAATAAATTAGAAAAACAATAAGGTAAAAACTATACAAAAGAATATAACCTGCTCATTTTTAAGATTACATTTATTTTTATTTATTTATTTAATACACTTGCAGTTTGAATTATACAAGAGGATGGTGACTCAATCAGTAGCGACCCATGACATCTGACCCTGACTCACTAGATAATCCATGTCCAGTCAGGGCATTTTCAGTGTAGCTTTTACATAATTAATATAAGAGAAACAATTTTGGTATTCACAAAATTTAGAAATTTACATAACTATATTTTTGCAGGCATTTTCAATAAATACACCAACATTATTAAAACGCCTCACGGTGTAGTAGTTAGCACGTTAGACTACCACGCATGAGGTCGCGGGTTCGATTCCCGAAGGAATCAACATGAACAATTTATTACAATGTAATTGTTCGCATAAAAATATTTCATTTGCGATACCATGTACTGGCGCTGAAGTGTAAGGCTGATCATCTTGCCTTCACGTAACAAACGATCTAAGAATCACTGCAATTGACTTTGTAAATTGTTGTATGTTTAAAATATTACTAACTAACATGTTTGACCAATTTTATGGGATTGTAATAGTAACAGTTTTTAACCATTTAAGTAACCGTGAGTGTAACCTTTTCGTATTTTTTTGCGTGTGTTTTAAAATATTGACAAATTACTTCCACAGATTTAAAATGCATATCACTGAATTTAGGTAAACAATCAATTTGTATTTGATCCTCACTCTTAACTACAACCGTTCAACTTTTTGTTTGTTGATTGTACCTATTTTTATATATCTATTTTTATTTATCATATTGCGTCCGCCATGTTGGAATTTCAAAAATCCATATGCTCTACATGGGAAGCAATTACGTAATGGTGGTGAGATTATTAAATTTAAAAAAAAAGGAAAGTCATTCGCCATTCTACAAATATTACAGAATATATATTTTTCGCAAGTTTTGCGAGTCCATATGCTCCATATGTCCGCCTCGTAGCATAGTGGTAACGCATTTTGCTACCGTGCATGAGTTCGCGGGTTTGATTCGTTACATAATTATTAACATTTTATTTTCATATTAATATATCATGTGCGATACCTTGGGCTGATACTGAAGCATAAGACTGATCATCCTACCTTCATATAATAAAATGATCAATATACACTGTACAGGTGTATTGATGCAGTACCTTATGCACCATTCATTGCGGATAAGGAAAAGAAGTAGGTAGTAGCATATGCTCCAAATTGTAAACAAAGATTCTTGTAGCTCGAAGAAGGAAAAAAACGTCTAGGTAGGCTACCTAATAATATAAATTCCATAAGAATTATAGGTAGGTAGGTACTTTTTTTTAACTAAATCACCGTGTCTGTAAATAATTTTATTCGATAGCCATAAAAACAATAACGGAGTAATCCTAAAAATTTTCCATACTAAAAAAAAAGTTTTGAAAACATAACTTTTTTATTTTTCCAGCTAGAAACGATTTTTAGGTGTCGTTAAACTGCGAATTTTTTATATTTTCTATTTATCCCAAAAACCAGAACGGACGCAGCAACCTCCAATAACTGGAGTCGTGAAGATGCGGCGTTGGACCTGGCTTGGGCATGTACTCCGGATGCCTCGGGAGAGCCTGAACCCGAGCTGCCTCTTCTTTACGCCTGCAGGATCCCGCCGTCCTGGCAGACCGTTGATGACCGGATGTATTTGGCGGAGCTGATGGATGCGAGCCTGACGTGGGAGGAGGCGAGAGAGCTGGCTGGTGACAGGGTCTCCTGGAGGGATCTAGCGATGTCCACATGCTCCATATAGGAGCGAACGTAGCGAAAGAAGATCTGATTCCGTTATTTTCGATTGTATCAATATAGACACCGTCTGTAGTGCTTGTTTAATTTCAAATTATGACATGAAACAAATGTTTTCTGATGATAATTTAGGAAATCAGAAATATATGATTTCAATCTGCAGGGGAGTCGAGGTGAGTTCTAGAAATAATGCGTATTTATCTGTATTTAGAAGTATAAGATAGCGGAGAATGTCCATGAATGTAAATAACGTTTGTGAAAGCTTGAAATAATCGACATGTATGTACGACACGCTTGATTGTTAGTAATGAAAGTTAGAATGAATATAAAAATACTGAGCATCTCACAAGTGATAGTTATGATTCATTTGTATTTAATACAAATGAGGCGCATGGAAACAAAAACGGCAACGTCGGCGTCGGTAGCCTCAAATTATTGGTAAACAACGAAAACGTTTTTATTAAAAACCTGTAAGGCAACTCCATGCAACCATTTTGAAAAATGGCATGCAGCTATCAGTTTTTTTTAATGTCCATTGTTTATTTTCTAAGATATCTATTATTTTATAACTGACACTTCCGTTTTTGTTACAAACTTTCGACGAAACGAAAATGGAACTTAAGTTAGTAAAATTTTATTTAAAATGCATACTTCCAGAAATAATTGATCCAAGACACAACAGGAATATGCCAATAAGAGATCCACAATACATATTGGAAGCAATGCGGATTAAAGAAAAAAGAAAACCTCCATGTCCTTAATAAAAACATTGGTTAGGCCATTCATTGATATTAGGGCATGCCGCGCTATCAACATCCTTAATACCTGTCTCCCTTCATACTAATCAAATCCCCATAAATGTATTTAAGTATTTTATATTTCCTACTCTTATTTTCTTTAAAATGTGCAAATATACGTAATTTTAATAGTCCCAGGTTTCAATTTATTCTTCCGACTTGGGTGTCCCAATGACTCACTTGGAATTTATGGCAGCCCTAGACTAGAGACTATTCTAGTAAAATCATCCAACCGATCGACCGATACAGAGCCGTGCTCCGTTATATACCATAGAAGTAGAAGAAACTTAGAGGTAGAAGAAGGGAGGAAGAAAAAACCTTTAGTGGCATTTAAGGGACTAATCAAAGGAGTTACAGAGGCTGACATAAATGAGTCTCTGAAGACCCAAAATGGAGGTGTTGAAATGTCCACGGATGTAAAAATTAAATTAAAAAAGAGGAATAGAAATGCCCTTCTAGCAAATGTGGTTTGCGAAGTGGATCCCTCTTCATGGAGAGCTCTAACCCTAGCGGGAAAAATAAACATAGGTTACCAGAGGGTGGTGGTGGAAGATGAGAGCCCTCTGGTCCAATGTTTCAGATGCCTCGCATTTGGCCATGTACAGAAATATTGCACAAAAGAGGAGAAGTGTGCATACTGCACACTCAACCATGCAACCAGGGACTGCCCGAAGAAGGGAGAGGGCCATCCGGTTTGTCACAATTGTGTGACTAGGAACAACCCTGCCAAGGATCACTTCGCAACAAACAAGGCGTGTCCTATTCGAAACCTCATGGACCAACGAGCCAGGGAAAGGGTGGAATATCATTGTTAAGGGCATCCATAAAGAAATAAGATTCCTCCAATGCAATCTCCAGCGTAGTAGAGCGGCCACCGAGGAATTAATTATAGAATGCAAGAAAAACAATGTAGATATTGCCATTGTTCAGGAGCCGTATACTGGAAACACTGGAAATATAAAAGACATTGCCAAGACAAGAATCCACCAATGTTCTGTTTTTGATTTTAACAACAGAAATAAAGCGGCCATTTTAATAATTAACAACGAAATTCTCAATATTCCAGAAAGAAAAATAAACCATAACAATATAGCTTGCACCGTTCTACCAGAAATAAATTTGGCAGTTATATCCGTATATGCTGAACCCGACTGCGACATTACAAGAATGGTGGACACTTTAAGTACTCTAATTTCATCATAGAATCAAATTATTGATGAACTTCTTAAAATGCTTGAAAAGTTCGGCATCTACTTCCACGCATTTGCTGACGATGTCTTACTAGCCATAGCAGAAGACGATATGAAAGTGGCAGAAGAAAAATCGAATGAAATTCTGCATGAAGTACATACTACGGGCGACTACAGCTATCTGGCCGCCAGGGGTGCTCAACTCTATAATTATGTAATATGTATGTAACTAGTGAGTGTCTACGTATACCTACGTACATACTACGGGCGAATACAGCTATCTGGCCGCCAGGGTGCTCAACTCATTAATCAACTTTTTATACTTCATTTTAAATTTTAAAAAAAGAAAAGAAAAAAACACGATTATGGCTCAAAAATATATGAAAACAGCGACATTGATTGTGGGTGAGATTTTAAAGATAATAAATGACCCGGCAAACAAACTCACAAATAAACAAGCCGCTTTACTGTCTCCTAAGTAATGAAGTAATGACCTGATGGGAATAGTCGACCAAATGGCTATTGGTATGGGTAATGGGTATCCTTGAGGGGAAAGTAGCTGCTTTTTCACCATCAACAAATTCAAACACTTCCATCACGGAGATATGTGAAGTCCTGTCTGAATTAGAAGAAAGAAGAAATAGGGAAAAGAATATATTAATTTATAATCTACCCAAAAGCGATTCAATCATTATCAAACTCATCCCCATATCTGTTAATCAAGACTCAAAAAGCCAACTATGATGAAATTTGCAACCACCTGGCACCTGGCCTGTGCGGATTGGTCATTTCTTGAATCTTGTGACAATATTAATGTAAAATTAGACGAGCAGTCAACATTATACACATAACTTTGTGGGATTTTTGTTTATATATATAAAAAAAAAATTAAAAATCTTTTTCTATGTATTTATGTTACTTTGTAATTTTCTGATGAATTGTATTCACATAATATGTATTTTGATGTAAACAAAATTTATTGTTAATAAATAAAATAAAAAAAAAACTCTTAAAAATACCCCCCCAGTGATGGTTTAAACTTGAAACTACACAACAGTTCTTGTACTCGAGTAAATGTATGTAATTGTACTGTAATTGTACTATCACTGGTAGAAAACACTAAATACTTAGGAATTAGCAATGCCACTGTTTTCAAAAATTTTTTTCTTCTATTTAACTTAATTAACTGTTTTACTAAGCAAAAGGTGGTATTTCTCCAGCCAGTAACAAAACTGTAAAAAATCAATGCAAACTGACGCAGGACGGACGGCCGGAGCACAGATAATATACCGTCAACTCAACTGTCAGATATACTGTTAACAGCTGTTCTAGGGAGACTGAATGGCGGCCATCTTGTTTTGCGATAGAAGATTATATTATGTAGATTGTATTAAATTGCATTCCATATTAAAATGCCATGGAACGCGGTCCACTTTCTTGAAATGTGGCTACGGGGGTTTAAAAACGGAAACCGGAAACACTACACTCAGATACAAGGAGTGACGTCATTGTTTAAGATTTTGAAATGAATGCTATTTTCAACATTTTTTTATTATTTTTTTGCGTGTATTTTTAAGATATTTCATCCCATTTCAAAATTTTCAAGTATTTGCGTCTACAAGAAAGCATTTTCTAAATTCAATTTCGGGTAGCGGTGGATTTGCTTATTTTTTGTACTGGAGTAATTTTACAGAACTATCACCAGTAGAAAACACTAAATAATTATTATAGATAAAACTTAAAGTGGAATCTGCAATCTGAAAACATTATACTGAAAAACTTTGAAATAATTCCTCCTCAGAAAATAGTTCCATTAGAGTAATTAGAGTAACATTCAATAATTGATCGTCAACACTCAAGCTGAAAAGATTTCGAACCATTTCAATACTTTATTCTCCACTATTGGCTCAAATCTTGCAAAAGAGATTATAGAAAGACTTAACTGCACTGAACAAGACCTTACAGAAAATATAAACATTTCACCTCCATTAAGTAGTTTTCCACTTTTTTCTCCTATTAATTACGATGAACTCATTAAAGTTATTAATACCTTAAAAGACGATGTTCAGGACAAGATAATAACTCAACAAAGTGCATTACGGGGCTAAAATATTAAATTGTCTTCCCACTCCTACATATAATAAATAATAGTTTCAGTACTGGAATCTTCTCAAAGAAGCTTGATGTGTTCGGAAAAAACACATTTTGTAGCGTGGGACCGAGTAGTGCCAAAAATAAATTATCCCTTTGGATCTCTTAAATAAATGCCCACCGGACGGATCGAATATCCTTTAGAATTAGGAAAAACAATAAATTTCAGTTTAAGTTATTGATAGTTTCTAAGTACCAAGGATACACATACACACACACACACACACACAAAAAGTCGGGAAAACTAATATAATAAGTGCATCATAACTATTTGTTAGAACACCTGCAAGCGTGACAATTGGAAATGGAGAACGTATTCCATGTGGCAGGCCTCAGCAAGGCCGAGGTGAGGAAGATGGGAGCGTCTCTGGCATCATACCTGCCAGCAGGCATTGAAGATGAAGGTTTGAACCAGTTCATGAGGGGGGAGAAATTCCCAGACCGTTCTGGGAGTCCATCAGTGACATTAGGACCTGCGCACTCTATCTTGGGTTTGACCCAGCGCGAACTTATATCTCACTGGTGAATTCATACTGTGCGGATCCGAGAGGGCCAGCAGACCCAATGGTGGAGTATAAGGTGGAAGATGCGAAATTCGAGCTGTACAACAAGTGTGATCTCATGTCAGACTGCATATTCTTGATCACTGTATTCCTAGAGCGTGGCAACAAGCCAGGCAAAATGACGGAATCTATGGAAGCGTCCACGGCAGCAGTCTGACAGACAGACAGATTGACAGACTGGAGAGGGTTCAAATATAAGTTCTTGAAACACTTAAATTTTAGATGTTCACTTTCATTTCCCAGCTACGACCTATCTGCACGTCATCACAATCTTATGAAACTCGAAAATAGGAGAACTGTAATAGACATGACATTCTTATATAAAATTATTAATAACCTAGTTGACTCTCCTCAACTATTAAATCATATATATTTTAACTGTCCTGCACGCACCCTACGAAATCATCCGACCTTTCGTTTACCAATTGTCGGCACAAACTATGGTCAGAACTCATTCCTATACCGCTCATGCTAAAACTTTAATAGTTTCTTCAACCATATAGATACTAATAACACGAGTCTATCAATTTTTAAAAAGGAACTCCTAGAAGTCTATGCCCAAGCCCCACAAATCTCTTAATAACTTTTGCTTCTTAACTTCATAACTTTTGCTATAGTGCCCACCCCCTATTCACTTATTTTTACTATCATTACAAATGATACTATTTTAATGTACTAAATAAATGAAAATAAAAAAATAAAAATAATAATACTCACTCAATAGAGACAGAATTCACACGAGGAGCAGTTCTTGTTTCCTCCCGAGAGAATAATAAACCATCGCGAACGCGCAGTATTCCTAGAGCGTGGCAACAAGCCAGGCAAAATGACGGAATCTATGGAAGCGTCCACGGCAGCAGTCTGACAGACAGACAGATTGACAGACTGGAGAGGGTTCAAAATAAGTTCTTGAAACACTTAAACTTTAGAGGTTCACTTTCATTTCCCAGCTACGACCTATCTGCACGTCATCACAATCTTATGAAACTCGAAAATAAGAGAACTGTAATAGACATGAAATTCTTATATAAAATTATCAATGCCCTAGTTGACTCTCCTCAACTATTAAATAATATATATGTGGGAAATCTGGCAACACCGGGCGGAAACGGATGCGAGACGCCAGTCAATGTACGAGCGGCGTTGTGCGGAGACCCGGTTGAAATCTTAAAAGTAATTGTATGAATCAGTCCGAATAAAGAAGTTTTCCAAGGAATATTTTCGTTTTTTCCTATTCACTGTCCTAATCCCACAATATTATACATAATAATGTAAATAATAATAGATTCTGTTAGTTTTTTTTATCCACAAGATAAATATAATACATTTCATATGCAAAGAAACAATACATCAATGATATAAATTGTTTTGTAAACAAGCCACAGAGCTATATATATATATTAGAGAAACGATTGAAGGGGAAAAGTCACTTCCCTAGTCAGCGACGCTCCGACGCACGTCAAAATATAAAAGCGATTACCGACCGAGAAAACAGTAACCTGTAATTTCGGCCGGTACAAATGTCGGTAACAGAAAACTGTAACCTCTGTATACGTAAAGCAACTAGGAAATAATAATTTCATATTTTTCTGTTTTATTTGCCGGTAACTGCTAGTTTTATATTTTGTCGTTACCTCGAATTTAATAAGAAAAGGAAAGCCAGTAACAAGTATGCCGTTGATGATTTAGTTGCAGTGAAGCGAAGTCAATATGGACCTGGTCTAAAGCTCTGTGCTAAGTTCTTTGGACCATACAGGGTCACCAAAATATGTGGGAAGGACAGATATAACTTGCTAAGAGTTGGTGGAACTGAAGGTTCACGGGAGACGACGGCGTCAGCAGACCTGATGAAGCCTGGAGAGTGGACGACACCGATGATGATTCATCCGAGGCGGATAACTTGCAGGATGACCGAGTTGTGGGAAATCTGGCAACACCGGGCGGAAGCGGATGCGAAACGCCAGTCAATGTACGAGCGGCGTTGTGCGGAGACCCGGTTGAAATCTTAAAAGTAATTGTATGAATCAGTCCGAATAAAGAAGTTTTCCAAGGAATATTTTCGTTTTTTCCTATTCACTGTCTTAATCCCACAACTTGGGCCTAATCCCACATATATTTTAACTGTCCTGCACGCACCCTACGAAATCATCCGACCTTTCGTTTACCAATTGTCGGCACAAACTATGGTCAGAACTCATTCCTTTACCGCTCATGCTCAAACTTTAATAGTTTCTTTCAACCAAATAGATATTAATAACACGAGTCTATCAATTTTTAAAAGGAACTCCTAGAAGTGTATGCCCAACCCCCACAAATCTCTTAATAACTTTTGCTTCTTAACTTCATAACTTTTGCTGTAGTGCCCACCCCCCCCTCATTTTTCTCGAAATTATCAATTAACGTACCCCTAGTTTTATTATTTTAGAATTAAAAAAATAATACTCACTCATTAGACACGGAATTCACACGAGGAGCAGTTCTTGTTTCCTCCCGAGAGAATAATAAACCATCGCGAACGCGCAGTAAAAGCGGACAAAACTTCATAATAACAATAATAAGTGAAACCTAAGTAAATAAGACAAAGTGATTCCACGAAATACGCAAAGTGAGAGAACAAAAGAACATTGAGGGGAGAATTAGACTTTACGAGGGTAATTACGTGAGGACATTAAAGGAGTACGGAGTGCGAACAATAGGGTTTTTCCCGATAGCATGAATATCCTTGAAAACATTATAAATATTTGAAGTATATTTTTACAATTCCAACAATATAAAACACAATGATCAAAAATGTTGTTTTCATTTATAAATTTATGTTTTAAAAAACACGAAGTTACGAGTGACTTTTAACGCCCGTTATTGGCTAATGACGTCATACCCGTCCATTATAAAAGGCGGGAAATTCATTACGAAGTGAGAGCTCATATTGATGTGACGTCACACCGCATGCGCGCCAAATGGAGGATTTTGCGAGCGATTTGAAAAAGCTATTTCAAACCGCGATATTAATAACACGAGTCTATCAATTTTTAAAAAGGAACTCCTAGAAGTGTATGCCCAACCCCCACAAATCTCTTAATAACTTTTGCTTCTTAACTTCATAACTTTTGCTATAGTGCCCACCCCCCCCTCATTTTTTTCGAAATTATCAATTAACGTACCCCTAGTTTTATATAAATTTTCTCCTTAATCTTTACTTTACTTTAATCTTAACTTACCCTTCAATATTTTTCTAAATATGGAAACTTTACTGGTCTATTCACTTATTTTTACTTAATCTTTACAAATGTTACTATTTTAATGTACCGTCACGTGGGGATAAATCGCACCATGGGTAATACTTTGCACCAATTTCTGTAAAGAAATTATAAAGCTATTCGTCTCTGACAGTTGTCATTTGATATTTAACTTTCTATTGTTTCCGATAGATGGCACTGTAATCTACTTTTTAGTTCACGGAAGTGACAGTCGTTCGCCATTGCTTCGATGTGTTTTACCTATCCGAACGTGGATAAAGATTTCTGTCTGAAAATTGTGCCCGAAAGAATCCAGTGTAATCAGTACACCGAAACAAGTTACAACAGATGAGTGGTCTCTAAATCATATGTAGGTGTATTTTGGTTATGTAGTCAACTTTAGGAAAAAGTAGAGTTTTTGTTAGAATTGAATTGTATTGAACAAATTTGGGGTTAAATTGCACCTGGTGCAAAGTATCCCCAAATGGGACATGGTCAATTAATTTGATCAAAGTTTTAATTAAGGCTTATGCAGCTTGACATTTTCGCTAAATACCTAAACATTGTGTATATCTTTAACTAATGATGGTATTTTATATGCAGAAATGCCACGAATACATAAACGGCGGCCTGGTGCCAGACGATACTGCGATTTCACACCGGAGAGACTGGAGCAGTGTTTGAAGGCATGATGAAGGCGAGATGGTGCAGTCACTCAAAGAAAAGCTGAAGAAATTTTCAAAATCCCTAGAAGAACGATCAACTATAAGCTCAAAGGCCAGCACACAAAATCTGTGGGAAAACCTCAAATATTTGACAAGTGCGAAGAGCAATCTTTTGTAAACTGCATAGTAGACATGAGTGAGTACGGTTTCCCAGTAAGTGCTTTTGATCTTCGCTACATTATAAAAGCCTATTTGGATAGAATAGGCTTTTAGAATCACAATCGACAATAGAATATAGAATCAATAGACAATAGAATCACAACATTTCATTTGTATGTTTGCCTCCAAATAGCACGCATATTACCCAACCCCTAGACGTGGCTTTCTTCCGCCCATTGAAGGAATACTGGAGGCAAATATTAACTGATTATAAAGAAGAGCAAGCCAGTACAACCACTGTTCAAAAGCAAGATTTCCCTGCGCTTCTCAAACGTGTTAATGATAAATTACGTCTGACTGCAGAGAAAAACTTGAAATCGGGTTTTGCGAAATGTGGCATCTATCCATGCGACGTGAGCCAGTTGATTAGTCGGTTGCCTTCGAAAGGAAGTGACAATGACGTGCGTCAGAGTTTTCAAAAATTTTTAGAGGAAAAACGGTTCAACCCAAAGAATTCTGTATTGAAACGCAGGAAGAAGATACCAACAGAACCAGGCAAAAGCATTGCTCATGATCCGAATGTCGAAATGAATGTTGACAAACTAGAGACTCCTGTCTCTACATCAATGATCCCTCCTTCCACATCAAAATATCCAACATCTCAAGCATTATCTGATAACACTTCACACGGAAGCATTGAGGAAGAGGAAGAGGAACAAAAAGAACGACTAGCTAAGAAGTGTTCATTAGGACCTGTGAAAAAGAAGGTGGGGGAATATGTCATCTTTCACTATGAAGGAGAAAAATTTCCAAGACAGATTTTGAGAATAAAAAAAGACGGCGTTGTTATTAAATCTATGCAAAAAACTCTCAAATCGTGGAAGTGGCCGATGCAGGATGACATCCTTCAATATCCTTGGAAGGATGTAGTCGGTTCCATAAAAGAACGAAAAATGCAATCTAAAAGAGGTTTCTTTAGTGTCCCGGAACTCGACCACATTTGGACCAATTTTTTTAAAATACGTAGAATGTACGTAATAGTATCTTTCGGTTTCCACCTTTTATTTTTTTTATAATTATAACCTTTAGCATTGGAAATGGCATTTGTGTTCGATTTTTCAATAAATTTCTTTTGATTTTTCCATCAAGCGTCTTATTTTACCACAATTATTACACAATTTTATAAACAACTTTGAGCTAAAACCCCTCACATGGTGCAAAAAAACGTGTACAATAGTTTTTACTTTGCACTTATTTGCGTTTTAGTACCAAAAACGTAGATAAATTTTTGTGGTGCAAAGTTGTTCTGGACCCCGGGATTCTTTGCACCAAAATAAAAATTAAAAATAAAACTTACGGGTATACATAAAAAAATTGAAACGTTATCAAACTTGTTACAGGTACACTTGTTCCTAGATTGTAATAGTGGAAACCACAGAGAAGGTAAAAACCTGATCTTATCAAACTTGTTACAGGTACACTTGTTCCTAGATTGTAATAGTGGAAACCACAGAGAAGGTAAAAACCTGATCTTATCAAACTTGTTACAGGTACACTTGTTCCTAGAAATGTAATAGTGGAAACCACAGAGAAGGTAAAAACCTGATCTGTACAGAATGATTTTAAAAAAAAGTTGTATTTTGGTGCAATTTATCCCCACGTGACGGTACTGTTTGTTTCCTAAATAAATAAAAATAATAACAAATAAATAATAATACGTACTCATTTAAGAAGGAATTCACACGAGGAGCAGTTCTTGTTTCATTACACTTGCTATTACCTCTAGACGATGACATTTTGTCCCAGTTAATCTGGGAGTGGGAACATTTTTCTTCTGCGCTTCAATTCCCGTAGTAAACCCAAACTGTAAAATCGCTGTCAAATCGTTTATCAAACACCTCTAACCTTACTTATTCGACGAATTTGCTTCTCCAAAAATGTTGACCTTTTTATGTCTTGTGGAATGCATAGACCTTGAGAGGTTCTACTTTACTTTGAAGCCAAAAATTCGAAAAATAAAGCTTAATTTGACCATGGAAAAAGCCAATTTTCATTTTTTCAAGAGTTTTTCCTTAGAATTCTTAATACCACCGCGCGCATGCGTAGGAGTGCGTTCTGCTATAATGCGCGCATTCCCGAACGCTGTGATCATTAAACTACGATACTAACATTGATTACTTGCGTCAAAAATGGCGTTTTTTGTGAAACTAGAGTTTTGTAATATTTGATTGTAATTAAATAAACCTTTTCCCGTCAAAATTTAATTGAAATATAGAAGTCGAACCTCCAGCCGTAAATCTAGAGGTGGGGGCGTTCTCATTGCCATCTCAAATAAATTTAAATCATCGACCGTGTCTCTTTAATGACATAGAGCAAGTATTTATATTGGTATGTACCTCGCAAGAAAAACATATTATTGGTTGTGTATACATTCCTCCTGGATTACCCTCAACAATCTACAGTAACCACGCGGAGGATGTAATTAGCATTAAAAGAAAATACCCTGATGCACAAATAATATTAGTGGGCGACTTCAACTTACCAAATGTTAACTGGAACTATGATGCTCACAATTTACCTACTACAACAGTGACAGGATGTGCTCGCAAAATAATGGATATGTCTAACTTTGCTGGTCTAGCACAAGTGAGTTCAGTGTTTAATTCTATGGGCCGTCAGCTCGACCTGGTATTTACCAATAAACCTAAGTTTGTGTCACGTGGTTCAAGTGATATGTGTATTGATGACATAGATGTTTCAGTATCATCTGAAGAGCTTCTTCCTATAGATACACACCATCCGCCAATAGACATCTAATTTTTTAGCTCTAGGAACCAAAGCTAAACTTTTTTAAAGCTGATTATACTAAAGTTATCGAGCTACTTAATGAAATAGATTGGTCCCGCATGGTTCAAAATGACATGATACTTTAGAAATCTCACATATAAACGGTATTATTGAAAAATGTATTCCGTCACAATTGCCTCAAACTTTTACTTTTCCAAAATGGTTCACCAAAGATGCGATAGAAGCTGTATACAACAAGAAAAAAATGCACAGAAAAAATTAAGGAAACTAACTCTCTTTTTCATTATATGGAATTTTAAAAAATGCGTTCTGTTTGTAAAAAAATATCTAAAGCATGTTATGCATCGTACATCAACACTGTTGAGGAGTCTGTAACAAGTAATCCTAAAACATTCTGGAACTTTGCTAACTCTCATAAGAGGGGTGAATCTAGTCTTCCAGGGTCAATGTTTCTTAATGATATTAGTGCTAACGACCCGCAAAGAGTGGCTGACTTGTTCGCGGGCTACTTCAGGAGAGTTTTTGACGATGGAATTACTGACAATGAAATTCCTCCTTTGTCTGTGGACAGTGTTTTGGATATTTCTTCCTGCCAAATTGCGATACATGATGTGGAAATGAAAATAAAGAAGTTAGATGCTTATAAATCTGCTGGTCCAGACAATATCCCTGCATATTTTTTTAAATCTTGCTTACCTGTTATTGCTGAACCACTAACTATTATTTTCAACGCTTCATTATCTGCAGGCTGTTTTCCTAATAAATGGAAATCTAGCTTCTTGATTCCTATATTTAAAAAGGGCAATAAGAATGATGTTACTAATTACCGACCAATTTGTATTTAGTCTACGTTACCCAAGCTATTTGAAAGTCTAGTTCTTGACAAAATATCTTCTCAAATAAATAGTATTATTGTACCACAGCAACATGGCTTCATATCTAAAAGGTCTACTTCAACTAATCTCGTTTTATACGAAACTTTATCAGTGAATCACTTAACATTAAAGTACAAGTTGACTCTATCAACACTGATTTCTCTAAAGCCTTTGACAAAATATTATTGGCTAATTATGTAAATTAAGAATTAAGGCCTGGTTTTTTAGAGGTGCGGTACGGTAATCTAACGATCATAATACTCTAATTGCAATTTTTTCAAGGAGTTCGGTATTTAGAATCTTACGGCCATAATATTCTGAGCGCAATTTTCACACGAAAACTAAAAAAATGAAGTTCTTTTTCAACCGCTATGTATCGTCCGGATAGAACGATAATAAATGACGTCACAAAAATGATGTCTAGACTAACCACGTGGCGCTTGTTTCCTAGGAAACAAAATAATTTTCGGCCAGCTTCAAAATCGACTGAATCCGAGCGTTGAAACGGTATCAACTGTTGGACAACGATTTCTTGCGAAAATCCGTCTTGCAACATGTATTGGAGTTGATAAAGCCCTTCAAATGCAACTGGAGAGTGATAAATCTAGATGGTCTTCTGTGCTGGAAAGAATGGTGGAAATCACAATTTTTTTGGCGGAACATAACCTATCTTTTCGTGGCAGTAGTGATAAATTAAATACGCCAAAGAATGGAAACTTTCTCGGTTTAGTCCAATTGGTTTGGCCGAGTTTTTGGTTTCTCGGATTTTTGCTAGGATGATTTACACTGTTCATTCTCGTGACAAGTTGCCCCAGTAAATCCTTGATTCCTACTCCCATATCCTTTTTGTCTATGACTTCCTCTATCCCAAATTCCAACATTGTCTGTGGTACTATCTTTTGCACATCGCGGGTAATCAAAAATTTATATGTGACATTGTTATTTTGCATCTGTCAAAAACCGCACGCATCTTTGAATTAGTACTATGACTAATTATCTGTGAATTTCATGTTGTACTAAACATTGAAATTCTACCGCATCTCCGCATCTTACGCCACGCAAACGCGTCTATATTCAACTTTGAACTATTCAAACAAATCATCCCAGTGTCATTGTGTTTATTGTAAATTCTTGTGTTCTGTTTGTGATTAATTGAAGTGAGTGCAGCCCAGAGGACAATCCTGTTTCCATCATCCATTCTCCATCAAGGTAGGGGCAATTTTATATTGGATTGATTGGTGGGGGTCTCCTGGGAGATGGATCCGTTCAGTCATCTTCTCCCGCCTTCATCCGAGACATAAATTCTTTCCCGCAGCAGCAGCTCTTTGCAAGTATTTATTTGAAATAAAAGTCATTTTCTTTCTACTATTATGGTTGTTTAAATTTTCTATCTGTAAAAATTTGTCATCGGAATCACTTAAACTTTTGAGCAAATCACATATTATTTCTTTGTCAAAAAGATTACGCGACGGGTCAGCCATTTTTCATACATTTCGTATAGGAATGACAGTTGTAAAAAATTCGTTTATTTTTGGTATTTTCAATGTTTAGAAAGCTGAAAAAAGAAATGGTGGAAATAGAAAGCTTCGTATTTTCCCCCCCCCCCCCCATCCCCCTGCAAGGGGTGGCGCCACAATTGGGTCTCGCTCCATCCTAAAACTTGCCTCGGGCCGGCACTGTACACACACACACACAAAGTCGGGAAAACTAATATAATAAGTGCATCATAACTATTGTTAGAACACCTGCAAGCGTGACAATTGGAAATGGAGAACGTATTCCATGTGGGCAGGCCTCAGCAAGGCCGAGGTGAGGAAGATGGGAGCGTCTCTGGCATCATACCTGCCAGCAGGCATTGAAGATGAAGGTTTGAACCAGTTCATGAGGGGAGAAATTCCCAGACCATTCTGGGAGTCCATCAGTGACATTAGGACCTGCGCACTCTATCTTGGGTTTGACCCAGCGCTACTGTGCGGATCCGAGAGGGGCAGCAGACCCAATGGTGGAGTATAAGGTGGGAGATGCGAAATTCGAGCTGTACAACAAGTGTGATCTCATGTCAGACTGCATATTCTTGATCAATGTATTCCTAGAGCGTGGCAACAAGCCAGGCAAAATGACAGAATCTATGGAAGCGTCCACGGCAGCAGTCTGACAGACAGACAGATTGACAGACTGGAGAGGGTTCAAAATAAGTTCTTGAAACACTTAAATTTTAGATGTTCACTTTCATTTCCCAGCTACGACCTATCTGCACGTCATCACAATCTTATGAAACTCAAAAATAGGAGAACTGTAATAGACATGAAATTCTTATTTAAAATTATTAATGACCTAGTTGACTCTCCTCAACTATTAAATAATATATATATTTTAACTGTCCTGCACGCACCCTACGAAATCATCCGACTTTTCGTTACCGAATAGATATTAATAACACGAGTCTATAAGTTTTTAAAAAGGAACTCCTATAGTGTATGCCCAACCCCCACAAATCTCTTAATAACTTTTGCTTCTTATATCTCACTGGTGAATTCATACCGTGCGGATCCGAGAGGGCCAGCAGACCCAATGGTGGAGTATGACATTTTCGCTAAATACCTAAACATTGTGTATATCTTAACTAATGATGGTATTTTAATATGCAGAAATGCCACGAAATAATAAACGGCGGCCTGGTTGCCAGACGATACTGCGATTTCACACCGGAGAGACTGGAGCAGTGTTTGAAGGCATATGATGAAGGGCGAGATGGTTGCAGTCACTCAAAGAAAAGCTGAAGAAAAATTTCAAAATCCCTAGAAGAACGATCAACTAATAACTCAAAACGGCCAGCACACAAAATCTGTGGGAAAACCTCCAATATTTGACAAGTGCGAAGAGCAATCTTTTGTAAACTGCATAGTAGACATGAGTGAGTACGGTTTCCCAGTAAGTGCTTTTGATCTTCGCTACATTATAAAAGCCTATTTGGATAGAATAGGCAGAACAGTAAAAATATTTAAGAACAACATACCAGGCTCAGAATGGATAAAATCCTTTTTGCAAAGACATAAAACCTTAACAGTTCGCTTTGCTTCAAATATAAAAAAATGCAGGGCGGCTATTAGCAGAGAAGTTCTTGAAGAATTTATAAAAAATTTGGGATGTAGTTTATTTTCTATTTATCCCCAAAAACCCCAGAACGGACCCCAAAGAACCTCCAAAAAACGGGAAAGTCGTAAAAGGGGGGGGGGGGTTTGGACCTGGCTTGGTCATGTACCCGTATGCCTCGGAGAGCCTGAACCGAGCTGCTCTTCATTACGCCTGCAGGATCCCGCGTCCTGGCAGACCGTTATGAACCGTAATGTAATTTTGTCGGAGCTATGGATGCAGCCTACGTTGGAGTAGGCGAGAGAGCTGGCTGGGTGACAGGGTCGTCCTGAGGTATCTAGCGATGTCTACATACTCCATAGAAGGCAGCGAACGTAGCGAAAGAGAGATCTATTCCGTTATTTTCGATTGTATCAATTTTACAACACCGTCTGTAGTGCAATGTTTAATTTCAAATTATGACATTGATACAAATATTTCTGATGATAATTTAGAAGAATCAGAAAGATTTGAATTTCAATCTGCGGGGTAAGTAGTGAGGTGAGTTCTAGAATAACTGCGTATTTATCTTCTGAATTTAAGATGTATAAAGAAAGCGGAAGAATGTCCATGAATTGTAAATTAACGTTTGTGAAAGCTTGAAATAATCGACCGGTATGTAACGACACGCTTGATTGTTAGTTATGAAAGTTAGAATGAATATAAAAAATATGCGCATCTCACAAGAGATAGCTATTATTCATTTGTATTTAATAAAAATGAGGCGCATGGAAACAAAAATCGGCTAACGTCGGCGTCGGTAGCCGCAAATTTATTGGTTAAACAACGAAAACGTTTTTATTAAAAACCCTGTAGGCTACTCCATCTCAACATGATTTGAAATATTAAAAAAAATGGCATGCAGCTAGCTAACCAGTTTTTTTTAATGTCCATTGTTTATTTTCTAAGATTATCTGATTATTTTATAACTGAGCACTTCCGTTTTGTTACAAACTTTCGACGATCGAAAATGGGAACCTGTAAGGTTAGTAAAATTTTATTTAAAATTGCCATACTTCCAGAAATAATTTGATCATAAGACACAACAGGAATATGCAATAAGAGATCCACAATACATATTGGAAGCAATGCGGATTAAAGAAAAAAGAAAACCTCCATGTCCTTATAAAAAAAAATTGGTTAGGCCATTCATGTGATATAGGTCATGCCGCGCTATCAACAATCCTTATAACCTGTCTCGCCATCCATACTAATATCAAATCCCCAAAAATGTATTTAAGTATTTTATATTTCCTACTCTTATTTTTCTTTAAAATGGGGCAAATAAACTTAATTTTAATAGAGTCCCAGGTTTTTCAATTTATTTTTCCCGACTTGGGGGGTCCCAATGACTCATTTGGAATTTAGGGCAGCCCTGGGACTAGAGACTATTCTAGAAAAATACCCAAAAGATGGGCCCAAAACAGAGCCGTGTTTCCCGTTTTTATACCATAAAGTAAAAGGGAAACTTAGAGGTAGAAAAAGGGAGGAAAAAAAACCTTTAGTGGCTTTTTAAGGGGGCTAATCAAAGGAGTTAAAAGAGGCTGACATAAATGAGTCTTAAGCCCCAAAATGGAGGTTTTAAAAATGTCCGGATTTTTAAAAATTAAATTAAAAAAGGAATAAAAATCCCTTTTTGAAAATGGGGGTTTGCGAAGTGGACCCCTCTTGGGGGAGAGCTCTAACCCAAAAGCGGGAAAAAAAACATGGGTTTTTTTTTTTACCAGGGGGTTTGGTGGGGGGAAAGATGAGAACCCCTCTGGTCCCAATTTTTTCAATGTTTCGCATTTGGATTACAGAAATTTCACAAAAGGGGAGAAGTGTGCAAAAACTGAAACTAAACCATGAAACCCGGGGACTGCCCGAAGAAGGGGGGGGGGCCATCGGTTTGCCCAAATTGTGTGACTAGGAAAACCCCCCAAAGGAAATCACTTCGCAACAAAAAAGGGTTCCTTTTCCCAAACCTCTTGGCCCAACGACCGGGGAAAAGGGTGGAATTCATTAAAAAGGGCATCCATAAAAGAAAAAAAAAAAAGATTCCCCCCAAATTTGCAATCTCCACGTGGGTAGAGGGGCCCCCGGGGAAAATTAATTAAAATTTTTGCAAAAAAAAAACAATGTAGATATTCCCTTTGTTCAGGAGCCGTATAGGGGAAACACTGGAAATAAAAAGAAAATTGCCAAGACAAAAAAATTCCCCAATGTTCTGTTTTTTGTTTTTAAAACAACAGAAAAAAAAACGGCCTTTTTTAAATAATTAACAAGAAAATTCTCAATATTCCAGAAAGAAAAAAAAACCAAACCAAATAGCTTGCACCGTTCTACAAAAAAATTTGGAGTTATATCCGTATATCCCAAACCCCGACTGCGACATTACAAGAAGGGGTGGACATTTTAAAGTACCAAATTTTCATCATAAAAATCAAATTTTTTGATGAATTTCTTAAAAATGCTTAAAAAAGGTTCGGCATCTATTCCACGTTTTTCCCTGGGGGAGGTCTTACTAGCCTTTTCAAAGACGTTATAAAAAGTGGCAGAAAAAAAATCGAATGAAATTCTGCATGAAGTACTTACAAACGGGCGATTTCACTATCTGGGCCGGGGGTTTTGCTCAACTCAAATTTTTTATGAAAATATTATGTAATTTGTGAGTGTCTAGGGTTAATATACGAAACTTTCTAGGGGGCGAATACGCTTTTCGGGGGCCGCCGGGGTCAATTTTTTTAAACCCAACTTTTTATACTTCTTTTTAATTTTAAAAAAAAAGAAAAAAAAAAACACGATTAGGGCTAAAAAATATATGAAAACAGCGCTTTGGATTGTGGGGGTTTTTAAAAGTTTAATAAAACCCGGCAACAAACTAAAAAAAACCCAACCGCTTTACTGTCTCCTAAAGTAATGAAGAATTGCCCTGAGGGGGAATATTTCGCCCAAAGGGGGCTATTGGTTTATGGGAAAAGGTATCCTTGGGGAAAGAAGTTTGCTTTTCCCCATAAACCAAATTAAAAAATTCCCATCACGGGTTTGTAAAAGTCCGGGTTCTGAATTGAAGAAAAAAAGAAATAGGGAAAAGTTTTTATTAATTTAAAATCTCCCCAAAAGCGATTCAATAAATTATCAAACTCATCCCCTTTATCTTTTAAATCAAGACTAAATTTTGCATAATTTTGCAAAAGCCAACTTTTATAAAATTTGCAACCCCCTGGCCCTGGCCTTGCGGATTGGTCATTTCTTGAATTTTGTGACAATTTTTAATGAAAATTTAGACGAGCATTCAACTTTAAAACACTTTAACTTTGGGGGAAATTTTTGTTTATAAATAAAAAAAAAAAATTTTAAAAATCTTTTTTCTATGTTTTTTAGTTATTTTTGTAATTTTCCGAAAAATTTTGTTTTTTTTTAAAACATAATATGTTTTTTGGATGAAAACCCAAATTTTTTGTTAAAAAATAAAAAAAAAAAAAATTTTAAAAAATACCCCCCAGGGGTTGGGTTTTAAAATTTAAACTCAAACAGTTCTTGTACCGGTAAATGTATGAAATTTGTCTGAAATTGTACTATCACGGGTAGAAAAAAACAAAATTTATTTAGGAATTACCCAATCCCACTTTTTTTTCAAAAAATTTTTTTCTTCTTTTTAAATTTAAATTTAAATTTTTACTAAGCAAAAATTTTTTTAATAAAATTTTTTTGTGTGTTTTTTAAAATGAAGATACGATTTTTTTAAATGTTTCTATAAAAATTCCACCCCAAATACTACTATGTACAAAGTGCGTTCTTTTTTGCAGTAGTGACTTTCAAAAAACAGGGATTGTATTAAATTGCATTCCATATTAAAATGCCATGGAACGCGGTCCACTTTCTTGAAATGTGGCTACGGGGGTTTAAAAACGGAAAACCGGAAACACTACACTCAGATACAAGGAGTGACGTCATTGTTTAAGATTTTGAAATGAATGCTATTTTCAACATTTTTTAATTTATTTTTGCGTGTATTTTTAAGATATTTCATCCCATTTCAAAATTTTCAAGTATTTGCGTCTACAAGAAAGCATTTTCTAAATTCAATTTCGGGTAGCGGTGGATTTGCTTATTTTTTGTACTGGAGTAATTTTACACAGAACTATCACCAGTAGAAAAACACTAAATAATTATTATAGATAAAACTTAAAGTGGAATCTGCAATCTGAAAACATTATACTGAAAACTTTGAAATAATTCCTCCTCAGAAAATAGTTCCATTAGAGTAATTAGAGTAACATTCAATAATTGATCGTCAACACTCAAGCTGAAAAGATTTCGAACCATTTCAATACTTTATTCTCCACTATTGGCTCAAATCTTGCAAAAGAGATTATAGAAAGACTTAACTGCACTGAACAAGACCTTACAGAAAATATAAACATTTCACCTCCATTAAGTAGTTTTCCACTTTTTTCTCCTATTAATTACGATGAACTCATTAAAGTTATTAATACCTTAAAAGACGATGTTCAGGACAAGATAATAACTCAACAAAGTGCATTACGGGGCTAAAATATTAAATTGTCTTCCCACTCCTACATATAATAAATAATAGTTTCAGTACTGGAATCTCTCAAAGAAGCTTGATGTGTTCGGAAAAAAAACACATTTTGTAGCGTGGGACCGAGTAGTGCCAAAAATAAATTATCCCTTTGGATCTCTTAAATAAATGCCCACCGGACGGATCGAATATCCTTTAGAATTAGGAAAAACAATAAATTTCAGTTTAAGTTATTGATAGTTTCTAAGTACCAAGGATACACATACACACACACACACACACACAAAGTCGGGAAAACTAATATAATAAGTGCATCATAACTATTGTTAGAACACCTGCAAGCGTGACAATTGGAAATGGAGAACGTATTTTCATGTGGCAGGCTCTCAGCAAGGCCGAGTGAGGAAGATGGGAGCGTCTCTGGCATCATACCTGCCAGCAGGCATTGAAGATGAAGGTTTGAACCAGTTCATGAGGGGAGAAATTCCCAGACCGTTCTGGGAGTCCATCAGTGACATTAGGACCTGCGCACTCTATCTTGGGTTTGACCCAGCGCGAACTTATATCTCACTGGTGAATTCATACTGTGCGGATCCGAGAGGGCCAGCAGACCCAATGGTGGAGTATAAGGTGGAAGATGCGAAATTCGAGCTGTACAACAAGTGTGATCTCATGTCAGACTGCATATTCTTTGATCACTGTATTCCTAGAGCGTGGCAACAAGCCAGGCAAAATGACGGAATCTATGGAAGCGTCCACGGCAGCAGTCTGACAGACAGACAGATTGACAGACTGGAGAGGGTTCAAAATAAGTTCTTGAAACACTTAAATTTTAGATGTTCACTTTCCATTTCCCAGCTACGACCTATCTGCACGTCATCACAATCTTATGAAACTCGAAAATAGGAGAACTGTAATAGACATGACATTCTATATAAAATTATTAATAACCTAGTTGACTCTCCTCAACTATTAAAATCATATATATTTTAACTGTCCTGCACGCACCCTACGAAATCATCCGACCTTTCGTTTACCAATTGTCGGCACAAAACTATGGTCAGAAACTCATTCCTATACCGCTCATGCTAAAACTTTAATAGTTTCTTCAACCATATAGATACTAATAACACGAGTCTATCAATTTTTAAAAAGGAACTCCTAGAAGTCTATGCCCAAGCCCCACAAAATCTCTTAATACTCTTTGCTTCTTAACTTCATAACTTTTGCTTAAATAGTGCCCCCCACCCACCTCATTTTTCTCGAAATTATCAATTAATGTACCCCTAGTTTTTATATAAATTTTCTTTCCTCCAGAGAAAATTAAACCATGCGAACGCGCGGTTTTTTCCCTAGAGGTGGCAAAAGCCGGGCAAAATGACGGAATCAAAGGAAGGGGCCCAGGGGCAGCAGTTGACAAAACGGAAAAGGATTGACGGGGACGGAAGGGTTCAAAATGGGTTTCTTAAAAAAAAAAAACATTAAATTTTAAAGGGGTTTCCATTTCATTTCCCAGTTTACGCCCTATCGGCCCCGTCATCACAATTTTATAAAACTCAAAAAATAAAAAGAACGTAATAACTAAAAATTCTTAAAATAAAATTATAAATCCCCCTATTTTGCTCTCCTCAACATTAAATAATATATATGTGGGAAATCGGCAACCCCGGGGCGGAAACGGAGGGCGAGACGCCGTCAATTTTACGAGCGGCGTTGTCCCCGGAGCCCCGGGTTGAAATTTTAAAAAGTAATTGTAGAATCGGGCCGAATAAAAAAGGGTTTCCCCAAGGAATTTTTGGGGTTTTTTTTTCCTTTTCACTGTCCTAATCCCACAATATTATAATAAAAATGTAAATAAAAATAGTTTTGTTAGTTTTTTTTATCCAAAAAAGGGGAAAAATTAAAATTCATTTCATTTTGCAAAAAAAACAATACATAAATGATATAAATTGTTTTTGGTAAAAAAGCCACGACTTTTTTAAAATTTTTGAAAAACCCTTGAGGGGAAAATAAATTCCCCTATCAGCGACGCTCCGACGCACAAAAAATATAAAAGCGATTCCCGACCGAAAAACAGAAACCTGAAATTTTTGGGCCGGTAAAAAATGCCCGGTAACGAAAAACTGTAACCCTGTATAGGGGTAAAGCAACTAGGAAATAATTTTTTTCTTTTTTTTTCTGTTTTTTTCCCCGGAAAATCTAGTTTTATTTTTTGGGTCTTTCCCTCGAATTTAATAAAAAAAGGGAAAAGGCCAGAACAAATCCCCGTTTTTTTGTTTTAGTTGCAGTGAACAAAGTAAATTTGGGACCGGTCTAAAGCTCTGTGCTAAGTTCTTTGGACCAACAGGGCCCCAAAATATGTGGGAAAAAAGTTTATCCCTTGTTTAAAGAGTTGGGGGAATAAGGTTCACGGGGACAAACGGCGCCCAAAAGACCTGATAAACCCTTGGGGAAGGGAAAGCCCACCGATGTTTGATTCATCAAAGGGGAAAATTTTGGGGGTGACCGAGTTGTGGGAAATCTGGCAACACCGGGGGGAAAGGGGATGCGAAACGCCATTAAATTGTACGAGCGGCGTTGTGCGGACCCCCCTTTTTAAAATTTTAAAAAGAAAATTGTATAAAACACCCCCCCAAAAAAGAATTTTTCCCCAAGGGGAATATTTTCTTTTTTTCCCTTTTCACTGTCTTAAATCCCACAATTTGGGGCCTAATCCCACATATTTTTTAAATGCCTGCACGCACCCTACAAATAAAACCCGCCCTTTTCCTTTTTCCCAAATTTGGGTCGGCAAAAATAGGGGTCAGAACTCTTTCCTTTACCGCCCCTTGCTCAATTTTTAAATTTAGTTTCTTTCAACCAAAAGATATTTTTAACACGATTCTATAAAATTTTTAAAAAAAGGAACTCCTAGAAGTTTTTGGGCCCAACCCCCACAAATCCCTTAAAAACTTTTGCTTCTTAACTTTCTTTAATTTTTTGCTGTAGTCCCCAAAACCCCCCCCTCTTTTTTTCTCAAAATTTTAATCAATTAACTTTCCCCTTTTATTTTTATTTTTGGGAATTTAAAAAAAAATAATACTCACTCTTTAAAACCGGTTTTCAAAACGGAGTTCTTGTTTCCCCCCGAAGAAAAAAAAACCCCCCATCGCAAAAACGGCGGGTAAAAGGGACAAATTTTTCAAATAACAAAAAATAAGTGAAACCAAGTAAAAAAACCAAAGTGTTTCCACGAAATACGCAAAGTGAAAGAACAAAAAACATTGGGGGAAAATTTTAGACTTTACGAGGGTAATTACTTTGGGGGGAAACATTAAAGGATAGGAGTCCCGAACAATGGGGTTTTTTTTCCCCCCATGAATTTTCCTTGAAAACATTTTAATATTTGAAGTATTTTTTTTTAAAATTTTCCAAAAATAAAAAAACCCACAATAAACAAAAATGTTGTTTTCTTTTAAAAATTTATGTTTAAAAAAAACACGAATTACGGGGGAATTTTTTAACGCCCTTAAATTGGCTAAGGGACTTCAAACCCGCCATTATAAAAGGGGGGGAAATTCTTTAGAAGGGGAGAGCTCATATTGATGTGACGCCCACACCGCGCGCCCCAAATTTGGGAGGATTTTGCGAGGGGATTTTGAAAAAAGCATTTAAAAACCCGCGTATTAATAAACGAGTTTTATCAATTTTTAAAAAGGAACTCCTAGAAGGTGAAATCCCCAAAAACCCCCACAAATCTCTTAATAATTTTGCTTCTTCAAAAATTTTTGCTATATGCCCACCCCCCCCTCATTTTTTTTCAAAATTTACCCAATTTAACGTACCCTAGTTTTTATTTTTTTTCCCCTTTAAAAATTTTTTTTTTTTTTACTTTATTTTTAATTTTTAAACTTACCCTTCAATATTTTTTTAAATAGGGGAAACTTTACTGGTCTTTTCCCACTTTTTTTTTTAACTTAATCTTTACAAATGTTACTTTTTTTAATGTCCCGTCCAGTGGGTTTAAAACCCGCACCAGGGGTTAAAAAATTTGCACCAATTTCTGTAAAGAAATTAAAAGCTATTCGTCTCTAAACAGTTGTATTTGAAATTTAACTTTCTATTTTTTCCGATAGATGGAAAATTGGAAAATCTACTTTTTAGTTCAGGGAAATGGAAAACGTTCGCCTTTGCTTCGATGTTTTTTTTTACCTATCCGAACTGGATAAAGTTTTTCTTCTGAAAATTGTCCCCGAAAGAATCCGGTAATCGTACCCCGAAACAAGTTACAACGATGGGGGGTCCCCAAAATTCATAGGGTAGGTGTTTTTTGGGTTATGTATTTCAATTTAAAGGAAAAAGTAGAGTTTTTTTTAAATTTTTTGTTTTTTTATTAAAAAATTTTTGGGGTTAAATTGAAACCGGGTCCCAAAGTACCCCAAAAATTTGGGACATGGTAAATTTAAATTTTGATCAAAGTTTTAAAAAAGGGGCTTAGCAGCTTGACTTTTTCGCTAAATACCAAAAATTTGTGTTTATTTTAAAACTAATGATGGTATTTTAAATGCAGAAATGCCACGAATACAAAAACGCGGCCGGTCCCCAGACGATACTGCGTTTTCACCCCGGAGGGGACGGGAAAAGCAGTTTTTTAAGGCATGTTTAAAGGCGAGATGGTGCGGGGTTCACTAAAATAAAAGCTGAAAAATTTTTCAAAATCCCCTAGAAGAACGTTCAACTAAAAGCTAAAAGGCCAGCACCAAAATCTGGGGGGAAAAAAACCCCCAATTTTGGGCAAGTGCGAAGAGCAATCTTTTTTAAACTGAAGTAGAATGATGAAAATACGGTTTTTCCAGTAAGTGCTTTTGATTTTTCGCTCTTTTTTAAAAAGCCAAATTTTATAGAATAGGCTTTTAGAAACACAATAAAAATAGAAATTATTTGAATCAATTTGACAATAGAATTTTACAAAAATTTTATTTGTTTTTTTGGGCCCCCAAATGCCCCGCAAATTACCCAACCCCTAGGGGCGGGCTTTTTTTTCCGCCCATTGGGAAAACTGGAGGCAAAAAATTAACTGAAAAAAAAGAAAAGGAAGCCAGTCCAAACCCCCGTTCAAAAAGTTTCCCCGCGCTTCCAAAGTTTAATTTATTAAAAATTTCGTCTGACTGCAGAGGGAAAAAATTGAAAACGGTTTGCAAATGTGGGATTATCCCTGCGACGTGAGCGTTGATTTGCGGGTTTTCCCTTTGAAAAAAGGCAATGGTGCGTTTTAAGTTTTTTAAAAATTTTTTTGAGGAAAAACGGGTTTTAAACCCAAAGGAAATTTTGTAATTTAAACGGGAGGAAAAGTACCAAAAGAACCCGGCAAAAACATTGGCTATTTATCCGAAGGGCGAAATTTAATGTTTTAAACTAGAGACTCCTGTCTCCCACATCAAGGAAACCCACCCTTTCCCCATCAAAAAAATCCAACATCAAGCATTAAACTGATAACACTTCACACGGAAACATTGAGGAAGAGGAAGGAACAAAAAAAAGAACGACTACAAGAAGTGTTAATTTGGCCCGTGAAAAAAAAAGGTGGGGGAAAAATTCATCTTTCCCCTTTGAAGGAAAAAAAAATTTTTAAGGGCAGATTTTTAGAAAAAAAAAAAGACGGCGTTGGGTTTTTTTATTTTAAAATAAAAAAAACCCCAAAAAATGGAAGTGGCCGATTCGGTGACCCTTCATATCCTTGGAAGGATGTATTTGGTTTTCCCTAAAAGAACCCAAATTTTCAATCTAAAAGTGGGGTTTTTTTAGTGGGCCGGAAAATCGAAACCCATTTGGAACCCTTTTTTTTAAAATTTGTAGAATGTAGTAATTTTTTTTTTCGGGTTTTCCCCTTTTATTTTTTTTAAAAATTATAAACCCTTTGATTTGGGGAAAAGGCATTTGGGTTTTTGATTTTTTAATAAATTTCTTTTGATTTTTCCCTCAAAAACGGGTTTTTTTTACCCCAATTAAAAACAATTTTTTAAACAACTTTAGCTAAAACCCCTACTTGGTGCAAAAAAAAGGGGGGTACAAAATTTTTTTTCTTTGCCAAATTATTTGCGTTTTAGTACCAAAAAAAGTAGATAAATTTTTTTTGGGCAAAGTTGTTTGGACCCCGGGGTTCTTTGCCCCCAAAATAAAAATTTTTAAAAAATTTAAAAAATTTCGGGTAAACATAAAAAAATTGAAACGTAACAAAACCCTTTTTACAGGTACACTTTGGGTTTCCCGATTTTATTAAATTGGGAAACCCCAGGAAGGGAAAAAACCTGGGTCTTAACAAACTTGTTACAGGGACACTTGTTTTCCCAATTGTAAAAAGTGGAAAACCCCAGAGAAAGGTTTAAAAACCCGACTTTTTAAACTTGTTACAGGGGAACCCTTTTCCTGGAATTTAAAAAGTGGAAACCCCAGAGAAAGGGAAAAAAATTTATCTGTACAGAAGTTTTTAAAAAAAATTGATTTTTTGGGGGGCAATTTATCCCCCCGTGACGTTTTACTTTTTTGTTTCCCAAATAAATAAAATAAAAACAAAAAAATAATAATACGTACTCATTTAAGAAGGGAAATTTACACGGGGGGCAGTTCTTTTTTCAATTTTTTCTTGTATTTTTCCCCAGACGATGACATTTTGCCCGTTTTAAACTGGGATTGGGAACATTTTTTCTTCTGCGCTTCAATTCCCGTAGTAAACCCCAAAAAGTAAAAACGCTTTAAATCGTTTTTCAAACACCTTAACCTTAAAATTTTTTGAAGAATTTTCTTCTCCAAAAAAAGTTTACCCCCTTTTATGTCTTGTGGAATGCATCAGACCTTGAGAGGTTCTACTTACTTTGAATCCAAAAATTCGAAAAATAAAGGCCTTAATTTTGACCATGTAAAAAGCCAGTATTTTTCATTTTTTTCAAGAGTTTTTTCCTTAGAATACTTAATACCAACCTGCGCGCTATTTCTTAGGAGTGCGTTCTGCTATAAATGCTCCATTCCCGAAAGCTTTATCATAAAACTACGAGACTAACATTGATTACTTTGCGTCCAAAAATGGCGTTTTATTGGTGTAAACATAGAGTTTTTGTAATATTTGATTGTAATTAAATAAACCTTTTCCCCCGTCAAAATTAATTGAAATATAGAATCTGAACCTCCAGTCCGTAAATCTAAGGTGGGGCGTTCATCATTGCGCATCTCAATTAAATAAAAATCATTCGAGAATTCCCGTGTCTCTTTAAGACATAGAGCAAGTATTTTATATTGGTAATGTTACGACATCGCAAGAAAAAAATTATTATTGGTTGTGTATACACTACAGTAACCACGCGGAGGATTTAAATTAGCATTAAAAGAAAAATACCCTGATGCACAAATAATATTAGGTGGGCGACTTCAACTTACGAGCAAATGTTAACTGGAACTATGATGCTCACAATTTACCTACTACAACAGTGACAGGATGTGCTCGCAAAATAATGGATATGTCTAACTTTGCTGGTCTAGCACAAGTGAGTTCAGTGTTTAATTCTATGGGGCCGTCAGCTCGACCTGGTATTTACCAATAAAAACCTAAGTTTGTGTCACGTGGTTCAAGTGATATGTGTAATTGATGACATAGATGTTTCAGTATCATCTGAAGAGCTTCTTCCTATAGATACACACCATCCGCCAATAGACATCTAATTTTTTTAGCTCTAAGAGAAACATTGCTAATATCAAGGAACCAAAGCAAAACTTTTTTAAAGCTGATTATACTAAAGTTATCGAGCTACTTAATGAAATAGATTGGTCCCGCATGGTTCAAAATGACATGATACTTTAGAAATCTCACACATAAAACGGTATTATTGAAAAATGTATTCCGTCACAATTGCCATCAAACTTTTACTTTTCCAAAATGGTTCACCAAAGATGCGATAGAAGCTGTATACGACAAGAAAAAAATTGCACAGATAATTTTAAGGAAACTAACTCTCTTTTTCATTATATGGAATTTTAAAAAATGCGTTCTGTTTGAAAAAAATATCTATCTAAAGCATGTTATGCATCGTACATCAACACTGTTGAGGAGTCTGTAACAAGTAATCCTAAAACATTCTGGAACTTTGCTAACCTCTCATAAGAGGGGTGAATCTAGTTTTTCCAGGGTCAATGTTTTCTTAATGATAATTAGTGCTAACGACCCGCAAAGAGTGGCTGACTTGTTCGCGGGCTACTTCAGGAGAGTTTTTGACGATGGAATTACTGACAATGAAATTCCTCCTTTGTCTGTGGACAGTGTTTTTGGATATTTCTTCCTGCCAAATTGCGATACATGATGTGTGAAATGAAAATAAAGAAGTTAGATGCTTATAAATCTGCTGGTCCAGACAATATCCCTGCATATTTTTTTTAAATCTTGCTTACCTGTTATTGCTGAAACCACTAACTATTATTTTCAACGCTTCATTATCTGCAGGCTGTTTTCCTAATAAATGGAAATCTAGCTTCTTGATTCCTATATTTAAAAAAGGGGCAATAAGAATGATGTTACTAATTACCGACCAATTTGTATTTAGTTCTACGTTACCCAAGCTATTTGAAAGTCTAGTTCTTGACAAAATATTCTTCTCAAATAAATAGTATTATTGTACCACAGCAACATGGCTTCATATCTAAAAGGTCTACTTCAACTAATCTCGTTTTTATACGAAAACTTTATCAGTGAATCACTTAACATTAAAGTACAAGTTGACTCTATCAACACTGATTTCTCTAAAGCCTTTGACAAAATATTATTGGCTAAATTATGTAAATTAAGAATTAAGGCCTGGTTTTTTAGAGGTGCGGTACGGTAATCTAACGATCATAATACTCTAATTGCAATTTTTTCAAGGAGTTCGGTATTTAGAATCTTACGGCCATAATATTCTGAGCGCAATTTTCACACGAAAACTAAAAAAATGAAGTTCTTTTTCAAACCGCTATGTATCGTCCCGATAGAACGATAATAAATGACGTCACAAAAATGATGTCTAGACTAACCACGTGGCGCTTGTTTCCTAGGAAACAAAATAATTTTCGGCCAGCTTCAAATCGACTGAATCCGAGCGTTGAAACGGGTATCAACTGTTGGACAACGATTTCTTGCGAAATCCGTCTTGCAACATGTATTGGAGTTGATAAAGCCCTTCAAATGCAAACTGGAGAGTGATAAATCTAGATGGTCTTCTGTGCTGGAAAGAATGGTGGAATCACACAATTTTTTTGGCGGAACATAAACCTATCTTTTCGTGGCAGTAGTGTATAAATTAAATACGCCAAAGAATGGAAACTTTCTCGTTTAGTCCAATTGGTTTGGGCCGAGTTTTTGGTTTCTCGGATTTTTGCTAGGATGATTTACACTGTTCATTTCTCGTGACAAGTTGCCCCAGTAAATCCTTGATTCCTACTCCCATATCCTTTTTGTCTATGACTTCCTCTATCCCAAATTCCAACATTGTCTGTGGTACTATCTTTTGCACATCGCGGGTAATCAAAAATTTATATGTGACATTGTTATTTTGCATCTGTCAAAAAACCGCACGCATCTTTGAATTAGTACTATGACTAATTATCTGTGAATTTCATGTTGTACTAAAACATTGAAATTCTACCGCATCTCCGCATCTTACGCCTCATCCGCATCTTACGCCACAAAACGCATCTTACGCCACGCAAACGCGTCTATATTCAACTTTGAACTATTCAAACAAATCATCCCAGTGTCATTGTGTTTATTGTAAATTCTTGTGTTTCTGTTTGTGATTAATTGAAGTGAGTGCAGCCCAGAGGACAATCCTGTTTCCATCATCCATTCTCCCATCAAGGTAGGGGCAATTTTATATTGGATTGATTGGTGGGGGTCTCCTGGCATCGCCTGGGAGATGGATCCGTTCAGTCATCTTCTCCCGCCTTCATCCGAGACATAAATTCTTTCCCGCAGCAGCAGCTCTTTGCAAGTATTTATTTGAAATAAAAAAATCATTTTCTTTATACTATTATGGTTTGTTTAAATTTTCCTATCTGTAAAAATTTGTCATCGGAATCACTTAAACTTTTGAGCAAATCACATATTATTTCTTTGTCAAAAAGATTACGCGACGGGTCAGCCATTTTTCATACATTTCGTATAGGAATGACAGTTGTAAAAATTTCGTTTATTTTGGTATTTTCAAATAGAAAGCTGAAAAAATGTGGGGTTCGTATTTCCCCCCCCCCCATCCCCATCGCAAGGTGGGTGGCGCCACAATTGGGTCTCGCTCCATCCTAAAACTTGCCTCGGGCCGGCACTGTACACACACACACACAAAGTCGGGAAAACTAATATAATAAGTGCATCATAACTATTGTTAGAACACCTGCAAGCGTGACAATTGGAAATGGAGAACGTATTCCATGTGGCAGGCCTCAGCAAGGCCGAGGTGAGGAAGATGGGAGCGACTCTGGCATCATACCTGCCAGCAGGCATTGAAGATGAAGGTTTTGAACCAGTTCATGAGGGGAGAAATTCCCAGACCATTCTGGGAGTCCATCATGACATTAGGACCTGCGCACTCTATCTTGGGTTTGACCCAGCGCTACTGTGCGGATCCGAGAGGGCCAGCAGACCCAATGGTGAGTATAAGGTGGGAGATGCGAAATTCGAGCTGTACAACAAGTGTGATCTCATGTCAGACTGCATATTCTTGATCAATGTATTCCTAAGCGTGGCAACAAGCCAGGCAAAAATGACAGAATCTATGGAAGCGTCCCACGGCAGCAGTCTGACAGACAGACAGATTGACAGACTGGAGAGGGTTCAAAATAAGTTCTTGGAAACACTTAAATTTTAGATTTTTCACTTTCATTTCCCAGCTACGACCTTATCTGCACGTCATCCACAATCTTTAATGAAACTCAAAAATAGAGAGACTGTAATAGACATGAAATTCTTATTTAAAATTATTAATGACCTAGTTGATCTCTCCTCAACCTTATTAAAATAATATATATATTTTAACTGTCCTGCACGCCCGTAGAGCACCCGTACGAATCATCCGACTTTTCGTTTACCAATTGTCGCCACAAACTATGGTCACTGAACTCATTCCTATTAACCGCTCATGCTCAAACTTTAATAGTTTCTTCAACCGAATAGATATTAATAACACGAGTCTATAAGTTTTTTAAAAAGGAACTCCTATAGTGTTATCCCAACCCCCACAAATCTCGTCTCTTAATAACTTTTGCTTCTTATATCTCACTTGGTGAATTCGAATACCGTGCGGATCCGAGAGTGGTCCTAGCTTCCCAATGGTGGGAGTATATGACCTTTTCGCTATAATTACCTATACATTGTGTATATCTTAACTAATGATGGATTTTATATGCATAAATGCCACGAATACAGTAAACGCGGCCAGGTGCCAAGATCTATACTGCGATTTCACAACCGGAGATACTGGAAGCGTGTTTGAAGGATGAGGAATGCGAGAATGGTGCAGTCGACACAAAGAAAACTGAGAAATTTTTCAAAATCCCTAGGAAGAACGATCAACTAAAAGCTCAAAGGCCAGCACTACAAAATGTCTGTTGGAAAACCCCAAAAGTTTGGACAAGTGCGAAGATCAATCTTTTGTAACTGCAGTAGTAGACCTGAGTGAGTACGTTTCCCAGTAGAGTGCTTTTGATCTACGCTACATTATAAAAGCGCTATTTGGATAATAGAATATGCAAAACCGTCAGTTAAAATATAATTTAAGAACAACATAACCGAGGCTCAGAATGGATTAAAATCCTTTACTTGCAAAGACATAAACCCCTTGAACAGTTTTCGCTTTGCTTCAAATATAAAAAAAATGCAGGGCGGCTATTAAGCTGAGAATATCATACTTGAAGAATATATAAAAATTATGGAAGAAGTAATAAAAGATGTTCCTCCCACTCATATATCGAATTACGACGATACCAACTTATCCGATAACCCTGGCATGAAGAAGGTTATAACAAAAAGAGTATCAAAGTATGTAGAGCGCATATTGAACACTTCCAAGTCATCTACATCAATAATGTTTATTGTGTGATTTTCCGCAGTTCAACTCTTAGCCCCTATGTAGTAATACCAAGTCGGAGAAAAATGTGGGACAACCGTGGACAGTTGGAGGACCTCCTGGAACGAAATAGGCTAATACTACACAAGTGGGTGGTATGATGTAGCGACTTATGAAGACTGGTTTGAATGCCATTTTCTGCGGACCCTTAAAAAACATGATGGAAAAAAAGTAGTCATCGGAGACAACTTGTCCTCGCACATAAGCAAACATGTTTTGAAGCTGTGTCGTGATCACAACAATATCATTTGTAATGTATTAGCCTCCAAATCGCACAGCATATTACCCAAAAAAACCCCTAGGACTGTGGCCTTTCTTTCCGCCCATATGAAAGGAATACTTGGGGAAGGGGCCAATATTACCTGATTATATAAAGAAGTAGCAAAACCAGTTACAACACCACTGTTCAAAAGCTAAGATATTCCCTGCGCTTTCTCAAACTGATATATGATAAATTACGTCCTCGACTGCAGAGGAAAAACTTGAAATCAGGGTTTTGCGAAATGTGGCGTCTATCCATACGCGAGACGTGAGACCAGGTTGAGTAGTTGGTTGCCGTTCGAAAAGGAAGTGACAATGACGTGCGTCAGAGTTTTCAAAAATTTTTTAGAGGAAAAACGGTTCAATCCCAAGAATTTCTGTAGTTGAAAACGGCAGGAAGAAGATACCAACATAACCAAGCAAAAGGCATTGCTCGATGATCCGAATGTCGAAAAGAATGTTGACAAAACTAGGAGACATGGTCTGTCTGCTACATCAATGATCCCAAACCTTCCCATCAAAATATCCACATCACCAAGCATTATCTGATAAACATCTTCACCCGAAAGCATTGAGGAAGAGGAAGAGGAACAAAAAAGAACGTACTGCTAAGAATTGTTCATTATGACCTGTGAAAAAGAAGGTGGGGAATATGTCCATCTTTCACTATGAAGGAGAAAAATTTCAGACAATTTTGGAGAATAAAAAAAGAAGTAACGCGTAGTTATTAAATCTATGCAAAAAAACTCTCAAATCGTGGAAGTGGCGCGATGCAGGATGACATCCATATATCCTTGGAAGGAATTCGGTGTCGTTCCATAAAAATAACCGTGAAATGCAATCTAAAAGAGTTTCCTTTGTGTCCCTCCCGGAACTCGACCAACATTTGGACCAATTTTTTTTAAATTTCGTAGAATGTACGTAATGGTAACTTTCGGTTTCCACCTTTTATTATTTTATAATTAAACCTTAGAATTGGAAATGGCATTTTGTGTTCGATTTTTTCAATAAATTTTCTTTTGGATTTTTCCCATCAAGCTTCTATTTTACAACAAAATTTACACAATTATATAAACAACTTTTTGGGGGAGGGGGGAGAGGGTGGGAGGGGGAGCTAAAACCCCTCACATGGTCAAAAAAAACGTGTACAATAGTTTTTAATATTATAATCAGTTACGTTTAGTACCAAAAAAGTTACCTACCTTAACCAAACAAATTTCGATTCTGGACGCCCGGTGGTTCTTACAATTAATAATGAAATTTAACTAATTGTTCGAGCTATTTACGGTATACATAAAAGACTTGTAACTGTATCAAACTTGAACAGTGTACACTTTTCCGGGTGTAAATAGTTTGCAAGAATTAGTTGTTCCAGAGTGTAAAAAGTGAACGATTGAAATATCTAGTCGGCGCCTGTCAGTATTATTGTGCCTTGTACTTAAAATTCTCAGGTGCTTTGACATTTGACGTTTGTTGATCACAGATAAATACGCAATTACCATAGAGATTAAATTTTATTATACTGTGGAAAACCACAGTAGGTACAATAAAACCTGACCTTATTCAGACTTGTTTGCAGGTACACTTGGATAATAGATTAATATTCTTTATATATTTAATTATAGCGTGACAAAAATGGCTCCTATCAAAAGTGACTCAGTAACAAGAAAGTCTCATAGATTGGTATATTCCAGATTCCGACAGCAGCACCGTTTTCAAACCTGATCGTGCATCTAACGTTGCAAACATATATCTGCTTCTCCACCGTGATAGCGAAAAAAATTACAGAAGGATTAGCAGACTGGAAAAGAAGCTTTTCTGCAGATATTCTAAAATTAGACGAGAATTTTGACTCTTTCGAGACCAGATTATCGGCACTTGAAGCCAATCAGAAAGCCAATACAGACAATACTATAGAAAGTTCATATCGGGTTGGAAAAGAAATAAATATACGGAACAGCAATTCATAATCTACAATATCACTGAAAGTACGATTTGAAATCCGCTGAGGAAGACTTAGACTGGCCGCATGATAATGACATGTTATTAGTGAAGCGGGATCCTCCATCAGGTATAGATGATTTCTTAAAAGTTTCAGGATTCCGTAGTAGAGAGGGAAATATGATAAGCCCTGTCAATAAATGTGATCTTAAGGAAACACCTTTGTATGCAATTAATCGATTAATTACGAAATCGCAGAATTCTAACAAATAAGGAGAGTAACATGAAAGATGATCTGACACCTAATCAACAACGTTATCTGCGAGAGTTGAGAAAAACCTCGGAAGATCGAGCTTAGGTAAACGGCGAACAAAAATTTCACTCTTAAGTTTTTATTAATGCTCTCCACTACATTGTCAAAGAAAAACATTTCACCGAATGCGCGAAAAATTCGTATCTATTGCGGTCTCCTCCAGCCGTAAATCTAGAGGTGTGGGGCGTTCTCATTGCCATCTCAAATAAATTTAAATCATCGAGAATTCCGTGTCTCTTTAATGACATAGAGCAAGTATTTATTTTGGTATGTACCTCGCAAGAAAAAATTATTATTGGTTGTGTATACATTCCTCCTGGATCACCCTCAAACCAATCTACAGTAACCACGCGGAGGATGTAATTAGCATTAAAAGAAAATACCCTGATGCACAAATAATATTATATGTGGGCGACTTCAACTTACCAAAATGTCAACTGGAACTATGATACTCACAATTTACCTACTACAACAGTAACAGGATGTGCTCGCGAAATAATGGATATGTCTAACTTTGCTGGTCTAGCACAAGTGAGTTCAGTGTTTAATTCGATGGGCCGTCAGCTCGACCTGGTATTTACCAATAAACCTAGGTTTGTGTCACGTGGTTCAAGTGATATGTGTATTGATGACATAGATGTTTCAGTATCATCTGAAGAGCTTCTTCCTATAGATACACACCATCCGCCAATAGACATAAATTTTTTTAGCTCTAAGAGAAACATTACTAATATTAAGGAACCAAAGCTAAACTTTTTTAAAGCTGATTATACTAAAGTTATCGAGCTACTTAATGAAATAGATTGGTCCCGCATGGTTCAAAAATGACATAAATGATACTTTAGAAATCTTTACTCACATTTAAACGGTATTATTGAAAAATGAATTCCGTCACAATTGCCTCAAACTTTTACTTTTCCAAATGGTTCACCACATAAAATTTTAGGAAACTAACTCTCTTTTCAATATATGATAATTTTAAAAAAAATTGCGTTATGTATGTAAAATAACATATCTAAAACATGTTATGCATCTAACATCAACACTGGTTGAGGAGTCCAGTTAACAGTACTCCTAAAACATTCTTGGAACTTTGCTAACTCACAAAAGAGGGGTGAATCTTTCTTCCAGGTCAATGATATCCTATATGATATTAGTTGGCTAACGACCCCTCAAAGAGTGGCTGACCCTTGTTCGCAAGAGGCTACTTTCAGTAGTGGTTTTTTTTTGACGATGGAATACTGAACAATGAAAAATTCTCCTTTGTTGTGGACAGTATTTTTGGATATTTTCTCTTGCTTGCCAAATTGCGATAATGATGTTTAAAATGAAAATAAGAAGTTAGATGCTATAAATCTGCTGGTTCCAAAACAATATCCCCCAGCATATTTTTTTAAATCTTTCCTTACCTTTTATGGGGGCCTTTTTTTTGATTAAAAAAATAATACTCACTCATTAGACACGGAATTCACACGAGGAGCAGTTCTTGTTTCCTCCCGAGAGAATAATAAACCATCGCGAACGCGCAGTAAAAGCGGACAAAACTTCATAATAACAATAATAAGTGAAACCTAAGTAAATAAGACAAAGTGATTCCACGAAATACGCAAAGTGGGAGAACAAAAGAACATTGAGGGGAGAATTAGACTTTACGAGGGTAATTACGTGAGGACATTAAAGGAGTACGGAGTGCGAACAATAGGGTTTTTCCCGATAGCATGAATATCCTTGAAAACATTATAAATATTTGAAGTATATTTTTACAATTCAACAATATAAAACACAATGATCAAAAATGTTGTTTTCATTTATAAATTTATGTTTTAAAAACACGAAGTTACGAGTGACTTTTAACGCCCGTTATTGGCTAATGACGTCATACCCGTCCATTATAAAAGGCGGGAAATTCATTACGATGTGAGAGCTCATATTGATGTGACGTCACACCGCATGCGCGCCAAATGGAGGATTTTGCGAGCGATTTGAAAAAGCTATTTCAAACCGCGATATTAATAACACGAGTCTATCAATTTTTAAAAAGGAACTCCTAGAAGTGTATGCCCAACCCCCACAAATCTCTTAATAACTTTTGCTTCTTAACTTCATAACTTTTGCTGTAGTGCCCACCCCCCCTCATTTTTCTCGAAATTATCAATTAACGTACCCCTAGTTTTATATAAATTTTCTCCTTAATCTTTACTTTACTTTAATCTTAACTTACCTTCAATATTTTTCTAAAATATGGAAACTTTACTGGTCTATTCACTTATTTTTACTTAATCTTTACAAATGTTACTATTTTAATGTAGGTACTGTTTGTTTCCTAAATAAATAAAAATAATAACAAATAAATAATAATACGTACTCATTTAAGAAGGAATTCACACGAGGAGCAGTTCTTGTTTTATTACACTTGCTATTACCTCTAGACGATGACATTTTGTCCCAGTTAATCTGGAGTGGGAACATTTTTCTTCTGCGCTTTAATTCCGTAGTAAACCCAAACTGTAAAATCGCTGTCAAATCGTTTATCAAACACCTCTAACCTTACTTATTCGATGAATTTGCTTCTCCAAAAATGTTGACCTTTTATGTCTTGTGGAATGCATAGACCTTGAGAGGTTCTACTTTACTTTGAAGCCAAAAATTCGAAAAATAAAGCTTAATTTGACCATGGAAAAAGCCAATTTTCATTTTTTCAAGAGTTTTTCCTAGAATTCTTAATACCACTGCGCGCTTGCGTAGAATGCGTAGGAGTGCGTTCTGCTATAATGCGCGCATTCCCGAACGCTGTGATCATTAAACTACGATACTAACTTTGATTACTTGCGTCAAAAATGGCGTTTTTTGTGAAACTAGAGTTTTGTAATATTTGATTGTAATTAAATAAACCTTTCCCGTCAAAATTTAATTGAAATATAGAAGTCAAACCTCCAGCCGTAAATCTAGAGGTGGGGGCGTTCTCATTGCCATCTCAAATAAATTTAAATCATCGAGAATTCCGTGTCTCTTTAATGACATAGAGCAAGTATTTATATTGGTATGTACCTCGCAAGAAAAACATATTATTGGTTGTGTATACATTCCTCCTGGATCACCCTCAACAATCTACAGTAACCACGCGGAGGATGTAATTAGCATTAAAAGAAAATACCCTGATGCACAAATAATATTAGTGGGCGACTTCAACTTACCAAATGTTTAACTGGAACTATGATGCTCACAATTTACCTACTACAACAGTAACAGGATGTGCTCGCAAAATAATGGATATGTCTAACTTTGCTGGTCTAGCACAAGTGAGTTCAGTGTTTAATTCTATGGGCCGTCAGCTCGACCTGGTATTTACCAATAAACCTAAGTTTGTGTCACGTGGTTCAAGTGATATGTGTATTGATGACATAGATGTTTCAGTATCATCTGAAGAGCTTCTTCCTATAGATACACACCATCCGCCAATAGACATCAAATTTTTTAGCTCTAAGAGAAACATTGCTAATATCAAGGAACCAAAGCTAAACTTTTTTAAAGCTGATTATACTAAAGTTATCGAGCTACTTAATGAAATAGATTGGTCCCGCATGGTTCAAAATGACATGATACTTTAGAAATCTTTTACTCACATATAAACGGTTGATATATTCAAGAATAATTAGTACTGACAAAAAAATAAAACACTTTGAACTTGAATACAGCAGAGCTTTCTAATTCTCAGATCGCCTTTGAAACAAAAACAGCCAGCTCTTTGTTTAAAAATATCGATAAATTTCGGACCAGGAAGAAATAAAATACTAGTGACAGGTTAAATGGCTTAAAATTTGTATTGACTAAACTAAATTCTAGAAACAGTGTTAGACAAACAAAAGACGACCCTCTGAAGCAAGCGCGCATATGGTCCGACCACCCTTAAACTTAGAGTATCACATTCGAGCCACACAATAGAGTATAGAAATGTAACGTTTGAAGCATTTGAAATAATATTTGTTGTAGGTATTTAATATAATCTGCAATGCCAATTTTAATTATCAAATATTTTATAACAAGTAGAGTCATTAAGCGGGAATCGAACCCGAGACGGAATGGAAGCTAACCACTTCGCCAAAGTAGGTATTAATTTTTACCAGGGAAGTAATAAGATTTATTGTTTTATGGCCAGTTGGAAGTACGATGTTCAAAAATAGGCCTCGGGTAGGTACACGGGAAGCAGCACTGAAAAAAAAAGGGGCGTTGATCCTTTCCGGTGATTGTCTGTCATTGGTTAATAGTGACCAATGATAGCCAAGATATTTGAGTGGGCGAATTTTTATTTTTTAAATAATATCCTGAGGAATAGATAGGAAGATGAAGTAGTAGTAAGAAGTGAGAAGTCGTACGTAATCCGCGGAAGAAGGAAGTTGTTCACGAGCCGCGGGAGAAGATAGTCGCGAAGCCGAATAGTGTAGAAGTGTGGAAGGCCACCTCGCCATGTAGTGAGTGTTAATTGAAAGGCGCGGTGTGCCGCCCTCGAGTGCTGAGGGCGGCTCACAGACATTTTAGTGAAAGCGTCGTTAAATTAAGATCGCGAAAATAGTGTACGGAATTTGTAAGGTACGAACATTGTAATTAAAAATAAATAATAATAAAGACGTTGAATCGAAGTAAAAAGAGCGATAAATAATAATAATGAAAAGTTGATAAAATAAAAAGTGTAAGAGAAGGGAAGCGATCAGTGAAGTATCAGAAAGAAAATAAAAGTCGCGTATGACAAGTTAAGTTAATATATAAGAAAATATCGCGAGTGATTTAAGTTTGAACGATAAAGCGCGGGAGATAATAGATAATAAATTGCGGAGGATTTAATTAATCGAATACCCGCGGAATGCGTCGCCCTCAAGTGAGAGGACAGTTCCCTTTCCGTGTAAAGGAAAAAGCAGATCCTGGACCATGGCGCGCGGAATGTCCCGCCCTAAACCGATGCCCACACGAGCAGCAGCTCCAATCTTGGTGGCAGGCATACCGACGTATGATGCAGCCCACGCCAAGATGCTGCTGGCTTGTGACCAGTCGGGAACCGCCGTTCAGTCTACAGACGCCGAAGCAGCCGTCTAGCCTACAGACGCCGCCTACCGTCGCGCACAGCGACCACATCGTCCAACGGGACGAACACAGCAGCCGCCCTGGAACATCGCCGCCGCCCTGCCGGCCGCGCCGCGCGCTGCTCAGCGCCGCCTTCGAGATCGCCGCCAACGCGGTCATCCATCATCGTCATCGTCAACTACCGCCGCCAACGCGGCCAAAATATTCGAGGAGCCGCCCACCTAACAACGGCGTAATCATCGTCATAGTTCGGCTCCCTAGGTTTCGTTTAGGTTAAGCTAATATTAAGGTATAGTTAAGATGTTCTAGGTAATTTAGGTGAATAAAATTTTAATTAGGTATTGGTCCTTTATATTCTAGTTAATTTTTTTATAATAAATATTGGAAAAAGACAATTTGTTTTTATTCACAACTTCCCACCTCTTCTCCATTACAGAGTGATCAGACTTTGAATTTTAATAGTAAAATAAGCCTTTAGCATTTAAATTTTAGTTGTAATTTTACTTTTCCAAAATGGTTCACCAAAGATGCGATAGAAGCTGTATACGACAAGAAAAAAATGCACAGATAATTTAAGGAAACTAACTCTCTTTTTCATTATATGGAATTTTAAAAAATGCGTTCTGTTTGTAAAAAAATATCTAAAGCATGTTATGCATCGTACATCAACACTGTTGAGGAGTCTGTAACAAGTAATCCTAAAACATTCTGGAACTTTGCTAACTCTCATAAGAGGGGTGAATCTTGTCTTCCAGGGTCAATGTTTCTTAATGATATTAGTGCTAACGACCCGCAAAGAGTGGCTGACTTGTTCGCGGGCTACTTCAGGAGTGTTTTTTGACGATGGAATTACTGACAATGAAATTCCTCCTTTGTCTCTGTGGACAGTATTTTGGATATTTCTTCTTGCCAAATTGCGATACATGATGTGGAAATGAAAATAAAGAAGTTAGATGCTTATAAATCTGCTGGTCCAGACAATATCCCTGCATATTTTTTTAAATCTTGCTTACCTGTTATTGCTGAACCACTAACTATTATTTTCAACGCTTCATTATCTGCAGGCTGTTTTCCTAATAAATGGAAATCTAGCTTCTTGATTCCTATATTTAAAAAGGGCAATAAGAATGATGTTACTAATTACCGACCAATTTGTATTCAGTCTACGTTACCCAAGCTATTTGAAAGTCTAGTTCTTGACAAAATATCTTCTCAAATAAATAGTATTATTGTACCACAGCAACATGGCTTCATATCTAAAAGGTCTACTTCAACTAATCTCGTTTTATACGAAAACTTTATCAGTGAATCACTTAACATTAAAGTACAAGTTGACTCTATCAACACTGATTTCTCTAAAGCCTTTGACAAAATATTATTGGCTAAATTATGTAAATTAAGAATTAAGGCCTGGTTTTTTAGAGGTGCGGTACGGTAATCTAACGATCATAATACTCTAATTGCAATTTTTTCAAGGAGTTCGGTATTTAGAATCTTACGGCCATAATATTCTGAGCGCAATTTTCACACGAAAACTAAAAAAATGAAGTTTTTTTTCAACCGCTATGTATCGTCCGGATAGAACGCTAATAAATGACGTCACAAAAATGATGTCTAGACTAACCAAAACAAAATAATTTTCAGCCAGCTTCAAATCGACTGAATCCGAGCGTTGAAACGGTATCAACTGTTGGACAACGATTTCTTGCAAAATCCGTCTTGCAACATGTATTGGAGTTGATAAAGCCCTTCAAATGCAACTGGAGAGTGATAAATCTAGATGGTCTTCTGTGCTGGAAAGAATGGTGGAAATCACAATTTTTTTTGGCGGAACATAACCTATCTTTTCGTGGCAGTAGTGATAAATTAAATACGCCAAAGAATGGAAACTTTCTCGGTTTAGTCCAATTGGTTTGGCCGAGTTTTTGGTTTCTCGGATTTTTGCTAGGATGATTTACACTGTTCATTCTCGTGACAAGTTGCCCCAGTAAATCCTTGATTCCTACTCCCATATCCTTTTTGTCTATGACTTCCTCTATCCCAAATTCCAACATTGTCTGTGGTACTATCTTTTGCACATCGCGGGTAATCAAAAATTTATATGTGACATTGTTATTTTGCATCTGTCAAAAACCGCACGCATCTTTGAATTAGTACTATGACTAATTATCTGTGAATTTCATGTTGTACTAAACATTGAAATTCTACCGCATCTTACGCCTCATCCGCATCTTACGCCACAAACGCATCTTACTACGCCACGCAAACGCGTCTATATTCAACTTTGAACT
>JAGVSP010002386.1:0-65713 GCA_022494985.1 Micrasema minimum | reverse complement strand
ATAAAAATGTACAAAGTCATTTCCATACGGGAAGGTTAATCGAAGAATTAACTTATCATTGATGTTTCAATATCGATTGATCGTTGTTTAATACAATAAACATTTGAAATAAAGTATCAATGAAATAGTTTTCAAATCTAAGTTTCTAAAAATGAAATAAAAGTAGAGATTGCTCTCATGTTAGTAGGCACATAGATAGGCTCCGTTGGTTTTAACCTTAAATTTAGAAGAAAAAAATATTTTCCGTCACTTACAAAAAGAACTGGAATTAACTTACTAACTAACTAACCATCACGCCATTTCCCCGAAGGGTAGGCAGAGAGATAGAACGCCACACCACTCTGTCCTGGCATACTTCTCTTGCTTCCTCCACATTCATACATCTTCTCATGCACGCACGTCGATTATTCCGACTTCTTACATGCCCACTTATTTTTTACTTGATCATGCCATGTCTTTCTCGGCCTTCCTCGATTTCTACATCCAGGCACAGTCGCATCATATATATTTTTAGCCGTTCTTTCATCGTCCATTCGCTCTACATGACCGAACCATCGTAAAAGACCTTTCTTAATTTTGTCGATAATGCTTATCTCAGCCTTGCACTCTGCTCTAATTTCGACATTTGTACACCTATCATACACAGTCTTACCACACATTCGCCTGAGAGATCGCATCTCAACTGCATTCAATCTACTTTCGTCCTTCTTTTTCCAACACCACGCTTCACTACCATACATAAGGGTTGAACCAAAAACTCCATTATGAACTGCCAATTTAGCATCTTATTTAGGAATTATTCCTCAAGAAACAATGTTTTATCCTTTTTAATCAGAGATGTTCCTAATTAGGTACATTGGGCGTTAATTTCCACAATGCTTTGTTATTAAAGTGTACCATATTGGGTACTGTGTGCAGTTATGGGTTAACCTAAACTTCGTTCAACGAGTTTTTACTAACCCACTATTGTTTTACTATGTTTTTTCATTCCGCGCGTCATATTTGGCCCAGATTTCATGTTCATTCAATTATACCCGTTACTTAACTTTAAGCTCACTTTTCAAAACACTCGAAAGCTATTTCAGTTTCGAGTGTAATAATGCCTTGACGATTGATGGCTCGGAAAAGCTTTTAGCTCGGAGAATGGAAATTTATTCCTACGTTTAAAAGCTTTGAATTTCGAAGATTTTACGAGACCGTTAAGAAACCTTTTGTAGGACAGAGAGATGTTGACCGAATCTCGTTTCGTTCCCAAAGCACGTAATTTTCAAATCAATTTGGACGCTTTTGTTTACGTTAAATATCACGCCCGAAATCCCGCCTCCGTCGAATAACAGCGTATGTCTAAAAACGGCTTGTTTACGGTTACACCATTTTTATACTCATTAAACCACTCATAAATATACTACTACTAATACTCTCCATTATCCGCACCTAATGGTGCACCAATGGTGCACCAAGTGCAGTGAATCTTGATTTTTACATGAAGGCAAGATGATCAGTCTTACGCTTAAATAAATCTCATAAATCATATTTATAATAAAAAAAAATACTGTTATAACTCTTCATTTAGCAGGAATATAAACACCAAAATTTCAAAGAAATTATGTTGTCCAGCAAAAATGCAGTAAGTGGTTTGCGAGTTTTATTTATTGCATTCGAATAAATAATGCACTTTGAATTATACAAAACGTCGCTGTCTCGCGTCGTCCGCGTCCGGCGGGTCCTGTTATTTTTTATCATCCTGATTGCATTTTGGTTGCAGTGGAATGCAGTCCAGCGTCCTGTCCCTTATATGGCACGGTAACGGGTCAGATATGTTAACGATGCGTCGGAATAAGTCGCTTTAATTTTTCATACTAAGTTTAACGGGCGATTTAAATCAAATTGTAATTAAATCACTTATATTGTATATGCACTTTGCGGTCGCGATAAAAATCGATTGTAGTAATAAATTAAAGAGAATTTAACCCATTTAGACCTGAAACTATTTTTTTCATCTCGATCCTTTGTTACGTGAAGACAAAATAATCAGTCTTACGCGTCAGCGTCAGACAGTCCAAAGTATTACATAGTGTGAAAAATCGTATTGATTTTTTTATAAACCATTTTGTTATCACTCAAATGAATTATCGTAATGTGTCAATCAATAATTATAATAATATTATGTTTATTAAATTCTCAACATGTACCTATTAACTAACTAAATAACTAACCATCACGCCGATTCCCCGAAGGGGTAGGCAGAAAAATAGAAAACCACACCACTCTGTCCTGGCACACTTCTCTTGCTCAAACATTCATACATCTTCTCATACACGCACGTCGATTATTCCGACTTCTTAATGCCACTTTCAAGCACTTATTTTACTTGATGTGCAATGTCTTTCTCGGCCTTCCTCGATTTTTACATCCTGGCACAATAACATATATTTTTTTAGCCGTTCTTTCATCATCCATTCGCTCACATGAATAATTATCGTAACATACCTTTCTATTAATTTTGTCGATGTATTATTAACTGTTTTTTTCTCTTTTGTTTCAGGTAAGGACTTTTCAAACATTCTTTACTCTTCTGTATGGTAATATTATGATGGATTAAATAATAATTATGATAAATACGCGATCAAAACTTCAGAGAAATAATTCGCTAGCGGTAGCATTTCTGATTATAAAATATTTAATATTTATTTATTCACATGTGATTTCATATCAATATTTCGTGTGTGATACCTTGACTGACAGTGAAGCGTAAGACTGATCATGTTTCCTTCACGTAATAAAAATGATCAAGATACATTTGGTGTTCCGATGCAGTGCCCTATGCACCATTAGGTGCGGATAAGGGAAAGCAGTCGTGTTAGATGCGTAAATGTCTACCATGCAATATTTTCAAAAACGCTCTCTTAATTACAGATATCTAGATTTTTCTTCTTGTTTCATCGCGTGTGAAGGGTTAAACGTTTTGTTTATAGTATTTCCAGTTCCCGTGAAAGTTTACCCCTTGCTGGCCTGCCGTCTCCTAATGAGACAATCGCTCCATCATCCGGGATGATTAATGCCCCGGTCGTGTTCGATCATCCCTAAATCCACAGGAATTTCTCACACGAAACGTAATGCCAGTGGTTGAGCTGTCATCGTAGGATGATAGAAAAAACCTTACAATAAAAAAAACACGCTTCTTTGGTATTTTTTGATAACTTAATATTTACGATAAAAATACTTAAATATGAATTATTTTTTGGAGATTTTTATTTCCAACAACATTTTGAAATGAATACAAATACTTGTAGACAAATTACTGGATTATACCCATGCTGGGCTGATATCAGATATTATTGATATCTCAACAGAGACAGAGTAACTCTGGAAACGAATGGGGAATGTTGTAATACATCAAGTGGCCACTTAACCCAGCCAATGACAGTTCATAAGCCCCAATAACATGGCGCACTTTAATGCCTTATCTCGAATGTTAAGACTGTACAATGACATAGAAAAACATATAAATATTGATGTATTTAATGATAGATGTGGTAAATTCAAGAGGAACTTGAAATCTTTTTATAACCTCTGATCGAATATATTAATGCAAACTACTTAAAGCTTTTTAAACCTGTAAATTGTGTACGAGAATAATAATGCTGTGTAATTCTGTAATTGATGTGCAATATAACCATGTATGTAATTATTATGATAAAATGTAAAATGTAAGATATTGTCACATTGTAGAGTTACCTGTAATTAAATAAATATTAATGGACCTAGTCTTCCTAGGCCGTAACTAGGCCCTTCAATCGAGCCTTAGGCCTAGTTTAGATAGATACTGCGTAGGCGTCCTAACCAATCTCAACTCGCAAAAGTCGCCTAACTGCTTAGGCATGCCCATTCTCGCATCACACGCCATTTCTGGAATTAAACTTGTTTAGCTTGTGAAAAACAATTCTTCGCGGGCATAATAACACAATAGGGTTCTTCCCGATAGCATGAATATCCTTGAAAACGTTATAAATATTTAAAGTATATTTTTACAATTCCAACGATATAAAACACAATGATCAAAAATTTTGTTTTCATTTATAAATTTATGTTTTTAAAAACACGAAAATACGAATGATTTTTAACGGCCGTTATTGGCTAATGACGTCATACCCGTCTACCGTGAAAGGAGTGAAATTCATTCCGTAGTGAGCGCCTATATTTGCTGTGACGTCACGCCGCATGCGCGCCAAATGGAGGATTTTGCGAGCGATTTGAAAAAGTGTTATTTCAAACCGCGCTAGAAAATTCATATGACATCGTAAAAATTGCTTGATATTGTAATTTGTCAATAATTTTTTTGAAATAAAAAATAAAAAATCGGGATGAACCCAATTATTGAGCTTTAATTTAATGTTCCTTCGGAAACGGTGCGTTAAACTAACGAAAATTTCCAGTTTTTAATCATAAATATAATGTTAAATTGTTTACATTTAAATATGGTTTAGTAACATATATCTGTTTTACTAATGTCATGTATTTATTTATCAATGAAAAACGACTAGAAAATTTAGGTTGGTAAACTACGTCAATGTTTTTTTAAATTTGGACACACTGAGTAAACCGAATGAAGCAAGAATTCGGCGTCAAATTAGAGGCCAGATTTGCGCACTTGCAAGTAACTCAACTAAACTAGGCCTTTTACGCTTGTTTGACTATCGTTTGACGGATCGAATAAAGTGATAACAGACCTTAAGATATTTATTATTCATAACAACAAAAAAAAACATCTTTAGATAAGTGTAAATTGGATGGAAATTAATTGTCTATGCACTTAGTAACTAATATTATTATTTATTTGTTGGTTCGCCATCAACCTAACCTAATACTTTCCCTTACCCGCAACCAATGATGCTAATAATGCCATCCGTACATCAAGTGCATTGAATCTAATTCACTTGTTACATGAAGGCAAGATGTCCTATCCGCAATATTTTGTCCGTGAATGATGCATAAAAATAAATATTGAACCTCACCCATGTAGCCCAACGAGCTATCCAAGTGAACATTGAAATCACATTAATAATATTTTAATGGCTTAACATTGGATTACTGGCAAATAAGAAAAAAACTCCTAGGTACGTTACAATTAATGAATCTATTATGCTCTAGTGAAATTTCCACATAAAATAAATAAATTATACCTCATACATATTTTAAGATGCCATAAACGAACTAATTGCCACTATGCTAAAAAAAACTTGTAATGATGACCGTAAAGCAAAGAATTATGTATAATGTACTTTAATTTTTATTTATAAAGTAAAAAACAAATATTCCGGATATTTGAAAAAATTTAAGCTACAAACCAAGACAGTCATAACCAAGAGACTAGGAATCGAAGAAACTTTCGTCTCCAAAGTATAGATTAGCGGGAACACAAAACAGTTTATTTTATAAAGGACTAAAGGAATACGAAAAATTGCCAGATGAAGTTAAATGTGCGAAGAGTAAAAATGTGTAAAATATATATGTTTTAAAAAAGTATAGTGTAGTGTAAAATTAGTTGTTTACCATATTGATATCAATAGCTAAAATGTAATTGAATCACCATTTCTACCCATATTATTAATGTAATTGAATCACCATGCGCCATGTTCTTGTCGTGTCATTTAGTTTTGCCTGGGAGAAAATAAATATTTTATTAGTTTTCGGTGATTATGCCTTGCGCGTCCGCACGCGTCAGTACGTGCTCCAATCTAGTATTCTCCGGGGGTCTGTTGCCGGCCAAACGCGAGGAATAATAACCCAGAAAATGGAATGTGGCACGAGCCGGGATTAGAGATAGTACTGACTGTCACTACGAATCGAAGACTTGTAGTATAGATTTTAGAAGAAAACAGACCTAGCATTTTCCAAAGAAATTCATTGTTTATTGCCACGAATCTTGGTACGAATTATTTATTTATTTACATTATGGACAAAGGCGGAATATGTAGCAGTGATATAATTACACGTTTTATTATCTACCAGGGCGCAGATTGATCTATTTAAAATATCTTTGAAAATTTACTGATATACCTACCGTTTACACACGTTTTGTTCTGTAAAAGGAAGTATCTAGAACTAATAGATACTCTTTTTTGTAAGGATAGGATGGTCTTTGGATAGGTATTGTGATAAGGTACGGCAGGGGACGTATGAAATAGTGTCTGCCAGATAGGATGATAGTGTGAGATGCACACATGCGTTTCTGTCCCCTCCCCTCTTTTCCCTAATCCCCCCTCCATTGAGACCCTGACCGCGGATGCACGGGTGGATGTCTGGGATGGGGGGCCTGGCGAGGCGGGATACCGGTCTCCACACTGGTGGTAGTAATTACTAATAAATAATGATCGGGGTAGAAACTAACATCCCTACCACTGTTAATTTGGGCCGACTCCGGTTGGTTTGGGTGATGGAAACAATGACAATTATAATACATAAGCCGAGACAGTGGTAGGGGCAATGAAAGCATTTGTTCGCGTACATAACGTATATTCATCCGTATTTTATCACACTAACAATCTTAAAAACGCGGTTTAGCTTGTTGAAAAAATCGGTAGAGTTGGCTGGACTGAAAAAAGACTCAATAGGCTTTAAAGCAGTCTAGGGAAAGGGTGGGGCTTTCATTGATACACCTACCATCATAATACGCGTCACAACTTCGATACATATTATACGTAGATGCCCAGAAGCACCCGGGGGGGGGGCTACAATTGTATGGAGGGCGGCCGCGGACCACGTAACTACGTGTCCTCTCCTTTTCATTAGACATATTACATAACCCAGTGCTTCGAATAGCGGAGAGTAGTAGAAGATAGTATTACATAATACACCATTTTCAAAGTTAATTATTGAGTACACCCAGCAGTTTATATTTTCATCTGGCAATCCACTCTTGATTAAACATTCTTACTTAACCACATCTGTTTCTCATCATAAAAAAAAAATACATAAAACTTAGCACTCTCTCAAGTTCTCTTGTGGATATTTCGGTCACTTTAACGGCGCAGTCAAGGCGTCATAAATTATGCTAATTAACCGACAGTCAACGGTTAAACGATCCGTTAGCTGCAACAAAAATGCAGCAGGTCAAAGATCAAGTCTGCTGTAACGGAGAGATTATGCACAGTAATATGTACACAGTTTTTACTGGCTGTCGGTTTAAACTTGATGATAGCTTTTACTGTTTGTTTTAAAAGTATGACTTGAGTGATTACGGCTGCATAATTTGTATGCAGTTACCGCTGGTTGCCGGTTAAACTTGATGGTAGCTTTTACTGTTGGTCTTTCACTTGTCTAAAAATACGGAAGCCGTAAATAGTAATCTCATTCCATTAATGTTGCGCTATTTCCATACCTCGGGGAACGGCCCAGCGCGAGGGGCTGACCTCTAATTCTGGGCTATCTTGCCGCTAACTCGCCGCTAAAAGGCAGTTTTATCTTGTTTACTGCTCAACGCCTGATAAACTTGACCTCCTCGTATCCAATTCTACCTGGGGTCAAATATTACGCTATTTTATTACGAAATTACTGACATTTGCCAATAATCATTTTGTGTACGAAAAATCCTTAAGAGCATACCACAGCACGTGGCTCGCGGCCGCTTTACCATACAAACGTATTCCTCGATTTTCTCCCTGGAATTTAACATAAGAGAAATTATTTTTTCACACTTTTTAGATAACGACCAGATGCGTGTTTGTATCGTCTTATTTTTTTAATAATTTATTTATCTCCTTTAACAAATAAAATATTTTTTAAATAAGGCAAACACACATCAGTCGATATCTATAATATGTAAAAAAATAATTGCTCTAATGTTTAAATTCCCAGGAAAAGATCGAGGAATACGTTTGTATGGGAAGCGGCCGCGGTCTCGTGGTGTGGTAGGCAAACACTGGATTTCTGTCGTTTTTGAACGAAGTTTGGAATGTTTGTATGATGAATTCTACCAAGATATAAAAATTCGCATTATTATTAAAACAATGTTGAATTTTATTGACTCCTAATCATTATGTGTTTCACGAAATCAAATTTATTGATTTACATTTTTAAGGATCCCATTTAAACTTTTCAAAATGGCCTTGTGTGTGAATATCACATAAAAGTTTCAACAAATTACCTACACTTTAACTGAATCTTACAGAACATAGGTAGATACTTAGGTACCTATTTAACATCTTGCATCAATAAAACAGATCGGTCAAAACTCAAAGCCCTTGGCTTAATTTTCAATTTACATAAATATGTATATCATTACAAGTATGTATGGTTCAAGACCGTCAAGTCCATTTCTCATTTTTTGAATTTGTAATATTCAAAATTAGTTGCGTAAATTTTAAATTATAGATAACTTACGCCTCCCCGTTTTGTGTGTAGGTACGATATTAAAATTCCCAGTTAAATGGCCGTAATAATTTGTACTTAAAAATGATCTAAGATGACTTTAGGAGAACTTTCTACGGAGACGTTAAATTCCCGACCCCCACCCCCCTTCGTTTCCCCCCTCCCAAAGTTTAAACTCAGATATAACCGGTTTCGGGACCCTACTCTCTCATACTCTGCTATTACTTGATACTTTATCTCTCCCGTTTTAATGTTTCCCTGTTCGATTCCTGGAAATCGTATAACATAAATGCTGTTATTTTTTAAATTAAATTACAGTGTACACGTAAACTTAACAATAGTAATTATTGTGAATGTTATAACCATTAAATTATGTGTACCCGCCTAGGTTTCAAATCAGAGTTTCTTCAATTAATATATTTTGATTAAAATTGTACTTGAAATATAATACTGACATTGCATCAGAGACGAGAAGTTGGAAGGGGATATGGAAATATAGGTGTTAATAGTTTTAATGTATAAAATATTACATTAAAATTAGTTATCAGTTATAGGCGAATTGAGCAATTTTCAATTGATAAATTTATAATGAAATCAAATTAATTTAAATATTATTGATATTCCAACAGAGACAGAGAAACGCTGCAAACGAATGTGGATTATCTAGGCATTTACAGGGCTTATGACCTGTCATTGGCTGGGTTAAGTGGCCACTTGACGTATTACAACATTTCCCTTTCCGCCCATCATCTGATAACCATACATGACAACTTTCGAAACATCTATTAGTATCTATAAGTCATAAGCCCTTTAAACGCCTAGATAATCCACATTCGTTTCCAGAGTACACATTCAAAATGTTGTTACAAATGCATTAATTCATTGTTTATAAAGTTTTTTTTATCAGTTTTCAAAATATTCTTGCAGAATAAAAAGGATGAAAAATGCGTGATTTTAAGAGTTTTCGCTGCAAATTATTACGGTCGACTGAAGATTTTTAAATTATTTTTTTTCCTCAATGCACCCGCATATTGCCCGCCTAAACTCTGCCTGGACTTATTTAGTTTTACAAAGAGGAGTATTACTTCACAGAACTCCCAGACTTGAGAAAAATATCTCACAATTTTAATGATCTCACCAGGAATCGAACTCGGAACCTCCGTGTCGTGTATCCTGCGTCTTAGCCATTACACCACGGGGGTCGCCTGTACTTAAATAATGCCCTTAGCACTTTCTTTGCTTTAAATTTTCCTTTTGTACTATAAACTGTTTTGCCCCTATAAAATATCCTCGATTACTGTTACTAGGAATGTTTGCAAACATTGCGATATAAAATAACACTATTATTTTATTTTAACTGTATCAAAAGCAACTGGAGCAAATATTTCTCATCAAAATATATTTTTATCTCTACGCATTCGTTAGAACTAATTTTACGATCGGAGAAGCATAAAATTTTCACGAAAATATTGTTGAAGTTTGCCAGGAACAGACTATTATCGTAAAATTCTTTCTTTTTTATCACTTGTCTGACCTTTCTTAGAAATTATTGAATCAAAAATTTCACAGAATCTCAGTTGTAAATTTACCCTACACTACCTGGTTTTCGGGAGTAAAGTTCTCCCATCGACTGGTGAAAAGACACTAAATTTAGAATACAGATGTTATACAGAAAAATACAGAAAATAAATTGCAATACTTAAGAATCTGAACACAAGGGTAACATAATATAATGATACATAGAAGTAATAGAAAAAATAGAAAAAAAACACATCTTGGGACAGTGGTGGATAGAATACTAAGAAGTTGTACAAAAAAAATGATAATTAATTGCTTGCTAAGTTAGTGGGTGGCAGTTGATGTACTGGGGTCTTGAGGGGAGGTATGGGTAGGGGGGTCTTGAGAGGGGTAGGGTCTAGGGAAGTAATTATAATTGGTACCTATTTAGTTTGTACTTTCAACTAGTCTGATGTAACTGTGTCTAATAAATAGGAAACGATATATGAGATTCGCGACTGATTACATCCGATTTATTTTTTTTCTCATTCTCATTATATTTGTGTATAATACATGGTGTAACCAAACTCGTAGTACAAACCGAAAACTGGTGAAACTCTACATCATTTTTTAGAGTCGAATGTTAACTTTTTAATTTGAGCTTGAAAAAAAAATTTTTTTTGCCTAAATAAATGATATTTGAAAAGTTTTGGCAAAAATTTATCGAAAAAAATCAATAATTCGTACTCGTTTTCTCGAAAAGTATGGATAAAAAAAAATTCAAAAAAATCGGCAAAATATGACGTAGATTCACTGGTTTCCCGCTTGTACATCGAGTTTTTTTACACCATGTATAACTATTCTATGCTCGAATTTCTCTTGGAACAATCTATTATGCAAATATTTCAAAGTGATACAACCTACATATTATCGCAGTGTCTCCCATTTTAGATATCTGCATTTTATATTTTTAGTTTCATTTATTTATTCCGCTTCGTATTGTATTCCCATGCACGTATTTTATTGCATTTTGAATGCACTCTTCTTTAATAAAAGCACTCTTCGTCTAGTGTTTCCGAGTTTACAACTGTAGATTTTTTTTTACTTATTCTCCTGCCGTTGTTGCTCTTTCGCACGAATACGACAATATTCTGCACCAGTCAATTCTGCGATCAAAAAGTCTGTGCAAAGCGGCATTAAAAAGACATTAGCATTAATTCGCTAATGCCGACGGAAGCAGAGGTGGGACCCTATGCCATGGTCAATTATAATTCCATTTCAAATGTTATTGATAATGACATTTACATCGAGCACATGCGTAACATATTGTAATGTTGATTCAAGAGCTTTATTCCCTGCTCCTAAGAATGCTATAGCATAAATAAAAGCTATACGAATCCATTGATCAGGAGGTTTTCAGCTTTGACTTCTATTTTAATATTCATGATTCATTCATACATAAAAAAATGTAAAAACGTGTCGTTTAAAAACGAGAAAATATTCAAGGTAGCGTGTAGTACGCTTACGATAAAGAATGATTAAGAAGGACCCGTTATGACGCTTTTTTTTTAATGTGATCAATTCATTTCAATTGGTATTTTGCAAAGTTTAAATTAATTTCTTTTCAGATATTATAGATGATATCCCAACAGAGACAGATTAAACTCTGGAAACGAATGTGGGTTATCTAGGCGTTTACAGGAGGGCTTATGATCCTGTCATTGGCTGGGTTAAATGGCCACTGGATGTGCTACAGACAATTGCCCCAATATTCCGCCCATAATCTGATAACCATTATATGGACTAATTTTTGGAACCTATATATATTGACTCGTCTTCGTCGTTCCGCTTTACAGGAATTTTTTCTATGCTGGTGTCATCTGTTGAGAAGATTGTAAAGTATTTTTTTTGGCAATCATACTTTATTAGTATTAGGTAAGGCTCTAACCAGCTTTCTATTACTACTAGAAGATAGCCTAATACCTGTAAAACGGATATTAAGATGTCATCTTTTCCATATTTTTTTTTTTCGTTTGCTTTTTGCATACTCTATTTTTAAATTATGTTTTGCATTTAAGCATCTTTTTTGTTTTTCCTTTCCCATTTTTTAACATTAAATCATGTTTTTTGTTTGAACGAATACAAATTACTTGTAAGAACAAATTACAGGATTAAACCATGCTGGAATTTATCTGATATTATTTGCATTTTCCTAATTTGTTATGTCTTAAGAGGCTTCTCATGGAACAGAATGTGGGTATCTGATTTTTTCAGTTTTTTATGATTGTTATTGGCTGTGTTTTTATTGGTTGTTTATTATATTTTTTTTTTTAATTTTTATATTTTTTATCCAGTAAATCTTGTTCAACAACCATTTTGAATGAATACAAACACTTGATGACAAATTACACAGGATAAACCCATAGCTGGGCTGATATCAGGATGATTGATACAACAATAAGAAGGAGAAACTCTGGGACCTGAAATGTGGGTTATCTAGGCGTTTACAGGCTTATGACCTGTTTATTGGCTTACTTAAGATGGCCACTTTGATATATCGCTACACATTCCCAGTCAGCCATCATGTTGATAATCCATATATGACTAATTTTTGTATATGGTTTTTTGTTTAGCATTGATTCAATGATTTAAATTTGGCTGATCTTGTCCAGCCTACATAGAGAAATGTTAAATTGTCACCTAATAATCAACTGTATAATTGTTTTGTTTTGGATCATATTATCAACATTCATGTAGGGATACGTTGTGGAAGGTCGTTTCAATAGATTGATTGCTCTAGGGAATTGGCTACAGCAGAGGGGAATACGTTGTATGGTGTATGATCAGAGAATAGGACGCAATTGTTGTTACAAACGGTCAGGAAAATAATTGTAATTAGTTGTTAAAATTCATACATTTATTACTATTAACATACATTTTTGTTGTAATTTTAATAAACGTACTACGTCACAGTGCGAAACTTTATTTCTACACTAAAATTGTTTTCATACGATAGCTTACACCTGTAGAATATACGGATAATAAGCTAGTATGCATGTAAACTCATATAACTAATATTATGTTCTGTTTTCCGACAGCCGTTGCATATCTAGTTTTAAACTCTTTGCATACGTGCGACTTGTGTAAAAATTGCATTAAACTTACAATATCCAATTGCTTTTAAGCATGCATCCATTGTTTTCCTTTCCCATATCATTATCATTAAATCATGTCAGAATTCAGCCATGTGTGAACGATGATTTCACCCGGACGACATTATTTGCTTTTTGCATCATCTCCATCACACCAAAAAACATTTAAAAAACACACCCCAAACCCATCGTGGGAATAATCCTGAAATTCACATGCATTGTCTATTTGTTTGATTTCTTAAGGGGCTTCTCCATATAACCGTATAATTCGATTTTCTCAATGTTTTGGATATCAACCAAAAGCGTGTTTGTATCGTCTTATTATTTTTTTAAAATATTTATTTATCTCCTCTAACAAATAACATACTCGTAACAGTCTGGAATCCGTCTTACTTAACCTTACATAAACTAGGTACGTAATTTAGGAGCCTGTGAAACACAAGAATACTTCTGAGTTCTGGAAAATCTCTTTAGGTCTTAACAAAAGCATTTTTTTTACTTATTGCTTGACACGATTCTATTTCACAGCCTGTTTTTCGTTATAAATACTTAACTTCTTAACGTTGCCTAGATCCCGTTACACATTTTCAGTATAATAAAGTATTTTTCTAATGTATTTTGACAAAAGGTTATTATGTTACACCCAAGGATATTTAAAGTTCTATATTCTTTGGTTACACCTTAAAAGTGTGACATAGAACATAGGAACAATAGCTTCTCAAATTTCGTGCAATTGAGGCTTTTAACGTCTATATTATTTAACCTAAAATACGTAAAGTTGAGAGAATGACGAATAATAATACATCTTCTTACCACATTTTTTTTTATTTATGTTTATTTAGTACTATATAATTTTTACATCGACTAATATTATTACATTACAACATTTTAAGTATGTAAAAACTTGTAGACAAAAACTGGATTTCACCTGTAAACGCCTAGATATCCATATTCCCTTCCAAAATTTCTCGTCTCTGTTGAGATGTCAAATTGTTATTACATTACACTTAATTATATATATTTTTTTCCTAACTATTCTTATCCTACTATTACACTTTTTTTATTTTAGTAATAATATAAGACCTACACTAATATTTCCCTTATCCGCATTTGATGGTACGTAGGCACTGAACTGTTACACGAATTAAAGTTTATGTTAATCATTACGAACGAATATAACACCCATTTCATATATTTTTATTTTAGCTTTTGTTTTTTTGTAGGAGAATGTTTATCACGTTCCTTAAAGTCCGCCTTGCAGTATAGTAGTTAGCAGTTTGCAGATTATACTGACCATTCATTATATTATGAAGACGAGATGATCAGTCTTACGCTTCAGTGCCAGTCCAAGGTATCAAATACATGAAATATTTCATGTAAAAAATTAATTTAATAAACATTTCATATTAACCCTAATGGTGATCGAACCCGCGACCTCATGTTTGGTAGCCCAACGAGCCAACCACTACACAACGAGGCGGACAAAAATTTTAAAGACTACATAATAAAAACCAATAGAAATGGTATTGTTACTGCCGCACACACCGCCATTTGAAGAGTCGGAAGGTAGAAAATCGGATGAATAGGAATCTCAAACTTGGCGAGTACTTATGACGTCACTAAACGTGCGTGACCATAACAACTATGGACGCTTTATTTAGTATTCAAATATTTTTGTTCTATATTGTACAGTGGCTGTCCGTGGAAAGTTACATTGTTTGTAATGTATGTTTAACAATTTATTCAGCTACATAGAACGTTGTATCATCGTTCGGTTACCACTCCTGAAGTTTATGATAGAAAAACAAATATTATGGAGTCATGGCTGTATATTTTATATATGTACTTTTTTTTACAATCCAGGGAAACACGTAACATACTTTTTAAGAATATAACTTTTTAACTTTAAGACCTTAGGTTTCGATATGCCTGTAAGAAACTGACAAAATAGTAATTACTATTACCTATCGAGAAAATGGAGGAGAAATTTATGATTAAACAGCAGCTTTGACAAGGAAAATAGATAATTTTTACCCATGACAAAAAACAAACAAATTTTGCTATAGTACGTGAATTTTGGCTGTGGAACAGCTATTCCGTCGTAAATGGATTATTTTCATAAATCACTCCTAATAAAATTTTGCTTGCTTTGAGAAAATAGAAAAATATCTAATACTTTTGCCTTTCCCTAATTTAATACCACAGAAAACCTTCCATATCACTTCTGCGTCATGTTAATTTCTTAAATGGGATGTTTTAGTTTACGCGATCACTGTGAACACGCGTTAAAAGTTATCGATCGGGATCCTTTCTCGAGCGCGCTTCTAGGTCGCGCGCCATTTCCCGAGATATATCTTATTCGCACATATATCCCATTCCTCGGGCCGTATGTCCTTTGGGTTAATGAATAGAAAAGCAAATAATAAATCATATCCTTCGCGTGTCCTGGCGTCCTGATGAAGGATCGCCATACAAACTCGTCGCCAGTGGCGTCTCGTCATGGGTACTGTAATGAGGTTTGACAGTTACGTGTCCTACTGCTGGTGACTAATAAAAATAAATTGGATGACAGTTATCGTCCTAGAACATTGACACTAATTATGTCCAGAAACAATGTCATAATTGTCTAATTTTATGGACTAGTTCTATGACGAATTATAGCGGCATTTAGAACACGTGCTAGGACTATGATTTAAAGCGTCAGACTCATTTTATACGTACCGTTCCGTTCACGCAAAATGTGGAACAATTTGTTTATTTGTTTATTTGTTTATTATTATGGTACCCTAACATTACATATCTTATTCATTACTGTTGGTGACTGAAACTAATTTGTTATTGATATCTATCTCTACTAGGTGGCGTTTTTAATTGTCACCTGTCTCAGAGAAGATATGTACAATATTATAATTATTGAAAAGATATGTAATTACTGTATATTTGCCTGAAAATTTAACCGTGCACGTTATGATTTGGAACAATTCGCAAAAGGTGTGGACTTTACAGATTTCTTTCACAATACTAACCCATTCCTTGCGATGAGTGTTCCCCGAATTTTGTGAATGTGACGTCACGTGTGTTAGAACACTTTATTCAAAAATAAGTTATACACCAAACTGCGGCCTAAAATCACCAAAGCTGATTTTTAAGGTGTGGCTTTTTGGCACTCAGATACAGACATTAATTTATTAACACACCTAAATCTGCCTTGCAGAGTAAATTATTTAGAAAAATTAATGACACGAAGATTCCGCATCTTTAATTATTACCAATACACTTACACGGGTCGACCTATCAGAGCCCTTCGACTGCCGGCAAGCATCCGCCCACACACCGCAAAAGGTATGGGCTATATATGGGGTTGCGGTAACAGTATACAATACTAACCCGTTCCTTATTGAGGAGCGTTCATGAATTTTACGATCCATCTAAAATGCCTTTTTTTTCTTGTTCGCAATTATTTAAAAAGAAAACTTCTTTGAATATTAATTATTTAAGGCTATGTAAACAAATATAAAAAAAACATTTACATGTGGAAAATTACACTATCTTTTTTGTTAATTTTACCCGTGCGGTTTTTTACACGGTTTTCATGACACAAGAGGCATTTTGGATTGTTTTCTGGGCGGTTTAAGAAATACTAAACACGCGGATGGCGGAGTTGAAGTTTCATTCATTTTTTGGGTTCAGTTCATATCTAAGTGTATTAATAAATCAATGGATACAGACATATTACAATAAATTTGTAAGAAACACTTGTAAATTGACACCGCTATAGCGCGCTGTCACAAAAATAATCACCACCACTGTTAAACGCGCACATTTTTGTTCTTTTTATTTAAAGTAAATCGTTTTTAAAAAATCAATTGGGTTCTTCCCGATTTTTTATTTTTTATTTCAAAAAATTGATTGAAAAATTACAATATCAAGGGAATTTTCAAAATTTTTATGATGTCATATGAATTTTTTTCAGCGCTTTTTTCAATCGCTCGCAAAAATCCTTCATTTGGCGCGCATGCGGTGTGACGTCACAGCAATATAGGCGCTCACTTCGTAATGAATTTCCCGCCTTTCATGGTGGACGGGTATGACGTCATTAACCAATAACGGGCGCTAAAAATCATTCGTATTTTTCGTGTTTTTAAAACATAAATTTATAAATGAAAACAACATTTTTGCTCATTGTGTTTTATTATCGTTGGAATTGTAAAAAATATACTTTAAATATTTATAACGTTTTTAAGAATATTCGTGTTATCGGAAAGAACCCTATTGAATGCGCTACGCCCCTTGAATTAAGACGATTTACGGTTTCATCAGGACGCATTCCTTCTCCCTTTGGGCGTCTCCGAACCGCATTATTTCTCCGTTTCTCGCATATTTTAATTTTTTAAGTAGCGCTTATCTATTTCGGGCAGCCCTGTTAGCGGGAATACACTGCATTCTGACATCTTTTATCTTTTTTGTATGTTTATGTCAACCACTGCATATTATATTTCGAGTCCACGTTTGTGACTGCATATTTTTTAACGGTTTCGGGGGAATTCTTGATTTTTAATAAATAAATACTTGTATGCGTTAAAAAAGGAACTTATCACAATAAAAATTTCAATAACTCTCATTTTGAAAAGACATGTATTTTGCATAAATTCTTATTAAAATGCGTTTTTTTTCATTGTATTTTCGTATGCCTGGAATGGAATCTCTTTGTATCGAATACTTTCTTCGACCATAAGGGAATCCACCAGTATACATGGGAGAGAGGTAATGAAAGATCCATTATCGACTATGTCATCATTGACCTCTAGATTGAAAGTCTGTAACTGCTGACAACCCGTGTGTTCAGAGGGGCTGAGATGGAATCAGATCACTTCTTGTGGTATCAAGGGTGATTCTGTTTAAGGGATGGCGGGTCCAAAACATCGCAAAGTGCAGGCTCCATCTAGGGTCAAAGTTGAAAATCTGCAAAATGCTGACATAAGACATAATTTTGAAAGATCGGTGAGTCGTAGACTGAACGGAAGACGTAGAATGTTTGAGTATAAATGATATGTGGGAAAATGTTTGAAATCAAGTATGTGTGAGGCTGCGAAAGAAGTGGTGCGGTGTGACAACGATAGGGAGAAAGAATGGTGACGCGTGGTGGGACGACGAAGTCAAAAAACTCGTAAAAGAAAAGAAGGATGCGTGGATAAATTTGCTTGCTGTCAATAAACGGAATACGAGTGAATATGTTTTTGCCAAAAGTGTGTATAGTGAATGTAAGAAGAAGGTCAAACAGGGTGTGCGTGAACGAAAGAGAAAATTGAATGAAGAGGAAGGAATGAAAATGAGCCCGTAATTTTTCCACGAAAATATTAAAGTTTCTGGAAAGCGGTAAAAACTCGCGAAATAGTAGTGAAAGTAAACGTATGACAGTTGTTAAGGCTAAGGATGGAAAAATGATAACAAATGAGATTGGGTATAAAAGACAGATGGAAGAGAAAACTTTGAGGAAGTGTAAACTAATCACCTTGAGTTACACTGGTCACGAACGCACAAATGACGAAGAAAGCCCGATTAGTAAAGAAAAGAAATTATCAGTGCTGTCAAATGTATGCGGAATGGTAAAGCGCAAGGCTATGATAGTGTTGCAGCAGAGTTCATTAAGTCGGGTGGCAAAATAATTCTCACATGGCTACATAAACTTTTTAACTTGTGTCTAAGGGAGCACATTTATCACTCCACTTGATTGGAGGAGAGCTGTGGTTATGCCTTTATACAAGGGAAAGGGGTTCCAAGGTTGAGTGCGGGAATTACAGAGCTATCAGTCTTTTATTAAAAAGCGCTGTTGGCAAAATGTATGGAAGAATATTGATTGAGAGAGTAAGAAATTGTGACTAAGGATAAAATATGGGATGTTCAGAGTGGATTTATGAAATGGCAGAGGATGTATGGATCAAATATTTGCGTTACGCAATTTGTCGGAGAAGTTTTTTTGCAAAAAAAACCGGAAGCTTTTCTGGCGCTTTTGTTGACTTGCAAAAGCATTTGATCGTGTTGATAGGAATAAGCTATGGATGGCCTTAATCTGAGTATGGAGTGAACGATAACCTTGTCCGCGCTATTGCTTCCTTGTACAAAGACAGTGTAGCGTGTGTAAGGGTAAATGGGTCATTCACGTCGTGGTTTTTGACATCCCTAAGGAGTCAAACAGGGATGTGTGATGTCACCATGGTTTGGTTTATACATAATACATGGATAAATGTATGAAAGAGTTGAAAAAATATGGGCGTGGGCGCGAGAATGAGTGGTAATAATTGTTAGTTGCCTTTTGTACGCCGATGACGCAGTGCTTATTCTTGCTGAGAGCGAAGAAGAATTGCAGTCCTTGGTTAACAAAGGTTTACGATGTGTGCAAGGAGAGTGATCTATTAATTCAATGTGGAAAAGTCGAATGTGATGGTTTTTGAAAAGAAATGTGAATATGACTAAGTAGTAAGATCGTAGTAAATGGCGATAGCTTGATACAAGTGGAAGAATTTGTATATCTGGGAAGCATGTTCACTGGGGATGGAAATATGGACATGGACATTGAAAGGAGGGTTAGTGCCGGTAACAGAATTAATGGTGCCTTAAAGTCGGTAGTATCTAATAAGTGCTTATCAAAAGAGGCTAAATTGGCAGTGCACAATGGAGTTCTGGTACCCAAACCTTATGTATGGAAGCGAAGGCATGGAGTTGGAAAAATAAGGATGAAAGTAAATTGAATGCAGTTGAAATGCGATCTCTCAGCGAATGTGTGGTAAAACTATGTATGATAGGTGCACTAATGTTGAAATTAGAGCAGAATGCAAGGCTGAGATAAGCATTATCGCCAAAATTAAGAAAGGTCTTTACGTTGGTTCGGTCATGTAGAGCGAAATGGATGATGAAAGAACATCTAAAAAAATATATGATGCGACTGTGCCGATACAGACATATTACAATAAATTTTGTAACGAAACACTTGTAAATTGACACCGCTATAGCGCGCTGTCACAAAAATAATCACCACCACTGTTAAACGCGCACATTTTTGTTCTTTTTTATTTAAAGTAAATCGTTTTAAAAATCAATTGGGTTCTTCCCCGATTTTTATATTTTTTATTTCAAAAAATTGATTGAAAAATTACAATATCAAGGGAATTTTTCAAAATTTTTATGATGTCATATGAATTTTTTAGCGCTTTTTTTTTTCAAATCGCTCGCAAAATCCTTCATTTGGCGCGCATGCGGTGTGACGTCACAGCAATATAGGCGCTCTCACTTCGTAATGAATTTCCCGCCTTTCATGGTGGACGGGTATGACGTCATTAACCAATAACGGGCGCTAAAAATCATTCGTATTTTCGTGTTTTTAAAACATAAATTTATAAATGAAAACAACATTTTTGCTCATTGTGTTTTATATCGTTGGAATTGTAAAAATATACTTTAAATATTTTATAACGTTTTTAAGAATATTCGTGTTATCGGAAAGAACCCTATTGAATGCGCTACGCCCCTTGAATTAAGACGATTTACGGTTTCCATCAGGACGCATTCTTCTCCCTTTGGGCGTCTCCGAACCGCATTATTTCTCCGTTTCTCGCATATTTTATGTTTTAAGTAGCGCTTATCTATTTCGGGCAGCCCTGTTAGCGGGAATATACTGCATTCTGACATCTTTTATCTTTTTTGTATGTTTATGTCAACCACTGCATATTATATTTCGAGTCCACGTTAGTTTGACTGCATATTTTTTAACGGTTTCGGGGAAATTCTTATTTTCTAATGAAGAAAATACTTGTAAGTGTTAAAAAAGGAACTTATCACAATACAAATATATATAACTCTCATTTTGATATCGAGTCTTAAACGCTTTCGAAAATATCGTCGTTTGAATTTTGAAAACTCATGGATGTCTATTTAAAAATTATTTTAAAATCACCTTTGCATAAAATCTTATTAAAATGCGTTTTTTTTTATTTTGTTCATTCATGGATAGTACCAATTTGACTATGGGACATGATATTTGATAGCAATTTGCAAAATAAAAATCATCTTCATCAATTGACTCGAAAAATTAAGGTCAAATAACTGCTTTATTCAACAAAATCGACTCCAAATATTATGTAGATTCACTGGATCACTTCTTGGTACATCGAGATTTGTTACACCCTGTATGTTACCTAACCTTTTTCCAAAAAATACAAGGTGCAGGCTCCTATTAATTTTTGTGTAAAGTATATTATATTATAATGAATTTACCATCAAAGTAGTTTTTGGTATTATATCAATAGTATTTTTGGCTGTTAGCCTTGTAATCAAATGTTTTGAATATTCCAATTTAGACATTTTCATCCATAATCTATAATCTATGTATATGGTAAATTAAGTATAATCAATGTATATGATACTGATGTTGGTTGTTTTTCTCCATTGTAACTTGTAACAGCGGTTTCTTCCCGCTAAGCACTGTTTAAGTGAAATTATTTTTCGATCAATAACAATTTTGGTCCATTTACTCTCACACACATCATGTAATCTCATATCGGAGCTTCGTTCCCTCGAATTTGACCCGTAATAAAATGTCCGTTTAAATGACGCCATTAAAAATCGATGTCCTATTTCTCCTAAGGCGAAACGTGACGCAGTAATGTGTTTTATGTTGCTTTCTATTATTCTAATCGTTCATAATTGTTATTGACATATTAAAATGTGTAAATAGGAATTTTGCTGAATGCGTGTTATTTGTAATTTGTTTTTAAAACTGTGTTGTATTTTATTTAGTATATTGAAAATCAAACGTTTATTTTCAGGTCGTACCTATCGACATAACGTCTTTACTTCCACATTTTTTCTCTGAATGCATTTGAAAAATGGCATTTTGATAGATTAAAAGTGCTTAAAATGTTATTAATTTTGTTTTCATCTATAATTTATTTTTGTTTGTTATTTATTTTTGTTTTCATCTATCGATATTTTTTCGAGAATCGATAATCTGAAAATATTTTAATTATGTAAAACACGCCATTATCATAATATGTTTACTTCCGTATAACATTTTGACGTGATAACGTCTAATAAATCGATGAACGCCGGCTGCACACACGAAAAGCATGACTCATTGTCACGTTCCGCCTGAGCCGAGTGTGCAAGCGAGAGCGCGGAACAAGCGATAGAGAGGCACGATCGGCCTAAGCGTTCGGTTTGTGACGCATCCATCTCTTTTTCCACTCCATCGGCCGATGCGTCCGAGTAGAAGGGAGACAGCAGCAGCACACAAGCTACAAAGTGAAAGTGAAATTAACGAGTGCAAAAAAATGATAATTTATGGAAAGAATTGTAATTTTCAATTAACTCCTGCTTTGTATTAACAAAGTAAATGATAATTCAATTCAATTCATAAAAGTATGCTTTTTTGCATCAATGTTTTCTTGTGACGTTATCACGTAAAATTATCGTCCGCAAATCCGTCAGATTGGATGAAATAATATTATCCAATGTGATATATCTTGGCGTGGGATTAGATTCGTATTTATTAATGATTACTGACTGAAGTCTGAAATACACTGTTGTTTTTCTTTCAGGGTCGATGTGGCGGGAAAATGAGAAACAATATTAAATTTGATAAATTACTGATACGTGATCATTGTTCCGGATTCATTTGATTGTTTTCTTTGATTAGATTTGGTATAAATAGTGGATGAAGCATATAATGTATTTTGATTAAAACTGGTTGATATTATTATTTATCACTAGCTGAACTCGACAACGTTCGCTGTGGCTTTGTCTGATATTAATTATTGGAGGAGTAAATAAAAATAGTCTAGCATTTGTCAAATATAATTCGATTTTTAAATCCGATTAAATTCTTTTTATTCCTAATTGTATAACATTTTTGTAACGTTGGCTAAAATTGATAAAATGGCGGCGCTGTGTACAACAACTGTCATTAAGTACTTTTTAACTGTTACAAATAAAACGCATATAATGATCCGTTTCCGTCGGAACTTCCGAGTAAAAAGTATATAGAAACACTCTTCCGCTAAAATGTAATGTTCTGTAAAAATTTTGAGTCAATCCGATTACTTTCCGATTAACCTCATTTTATTTTTATTGAGATATTTAATTTTGTGGCAGCTGTTTCGCCTTCTCGGGGTAATTGATTCGTATTTTAGGTACAAATATGCCCAAATAAGGAGAACACTATTACAAAATGAAATACATATATTATCTCAAAAGAAGCGATTTTTTTTAACAGAAGAGGTATTGTGGACCGATTAAACTGATACTAGTACTACTTTCCCTTATCCGCTCCCGATGGTGCATAAGGCACTGAATTGGTCTACCAAATGCAGTGTATCTTGATCACTTTTTATTGCATGAAGGTAGGATGATCAGTTTTACACTTCACCAGTCCAAGGTATCACACATGTAAACAAATATTTACTTAACAATTTGACATCTCAACAGCGACGAGAAGTTTGGAAGGGAATATGGATATCTAGGCGTTTACAGGGCTTATGACCTGTCATTGGCTGGGTTAAGTGGCCACTTGATGTATTACAACATTCCCCATTTCACCTAGTATTTTATATCCATATCTGCCAATTATCAGAACTTGTATATGTATATACAGTGAAATGGCGCGACGCTTCACATGTGAACACTCTCTGTCATCCATTGAGAAAATTGCTAAGCATTTTAGCAGAAACCTTTATGATTGCGAGGGAGATTCTTACCGAATTATATCACCTACTAGGAAACGCCTGAAGATGACTCTTCAATTATTATGCTTATAACTTTTACCAGCTAATTTTTAAGCCGTCTTCAAGTATTTGGACACACTCAAAATGTTGTTTATAAATATTTACTTAATATTTTATGTTGGCTTTTACCATTTTTAATATGTTTTATGTTGGTTTATGCACTCTGTTACTGTGATTAGTTAATTTAATTTATTTTCTTACATTTTTCGTTACACCCCGTATGATAATATCATTTCTGAAATTACCCGCCTATTTGAGGAACACCACTAACTTGATTGATGTCAAACTGTAAGCCCTTTGGTAGTTTAAACAGGTATGCAATTTAAAATGCTCGTCTCCCGTGATTACATACGATTATGCAGTCAAAATGCAGCGCGGCTGCAGTGTTATTACTTGTGTGTGGCATAATATAGTGGTAGGGCGTAGGGTGTAGGTTAGGTACCCGGCGCTAGTGATGCGCAAAATCGACTCAACCAAATTAGCGAATGAAACGTTTAGACATAATACCTTATAAAAGTCTAGTAATTCTAGAAAAAAGTCGTTTGTTCTCGGTAGGTATCGGAAAAGTCTGAAAAAATCTTTGGTCACGTGCTACATTCCAAGGAGAAAATCGAGGACTATGATTGTATGGAGAGGTCTGCCGCGGTCACGTGGCATGGTTTCCCTTTTATTTCAGAGCGCTTCAGCGCTGATCTGCGCGCACATAATAATACCTACTATACATGGAGTAACAAAACTCGTAGTACAACCCGAAAACTGGTGAATCTACATCATATTTGGAGTCGAATGTGTAATATGACTTGAATCTAGGTTGAATTTTTTTTTTAAGTACCACAGATTAAGTTCAATTGCGTGAATTCTTATTAAAATCCGGTTTTTTTTATGTTTGTATTAATTTGACGAAATAAAATGATAATAATTGATAACAATTTTCAAAAATTTATCGAAAAAAAAATCAACTTCTTAATCAATTTTCTCTAAAACTATGAGTCAAATCAATAAATTTTATTCTACAAAATTGACTCCAAATATGATGTAGATTCACTGGTTTCCCTGAGTTTTGTAACACCATGCATAATAATTGGCTATATAATCTCGCCAATTTTTTAAAATGTAATATATCCTTTAAAAAAATATCGAAATATTCGATGTCTGCAACCGGCTTTTCCATCTCTAATTCGTACCTATAATATGTCTCGTATCTTGTATCTTGTACACAGTACTCCATACTTTAGTGCCGTAAAACTGGTTTAAGTGCACTTTGTTATTAAATGCATAATGCTCCGTGAGTATTCCAACTTCACAAACCCGTTCCTCAAATCCTCCGCGGGAGATCAAGGCCAAGAGGGATTACTTCAACTGAAATGGCTTAATATAGGTACAATAATCGCACGCATGCAATTATACACACGTCAGTTTTTTTAATTAATAATTATGATATTTTACCGACCTCAAGGAGAATTAAATATAATGTTGCCAATGAAATTAACAACATTGTTAAAGGGATAATTTGCCAAAAAAACAAATTAAAAAACAATGACTCTTTTCATAAATATGCAACAAGAGGTTCAAAAAATATATAAGATTAGAAAAGAAAAGAAAAGCTATGTCACAGAATTGTCTAATGTATAAAGGCATTAAAATGTATGAGGAGATTCCTGATGAAATAAGAAATGAACAAAATGTAAAGTTATTTTAGGGTTAAATGTAAAAAAATATATGTGTGAAAAATATTAGTGTAGGTATTATATTATTATAGCTAAATTGAAAAATGTATAATAGTAGGATAAGAATAAGTAGGGGGAAAAAAAAAATTAAATGTGTAATGTAATAATATTAGTCTGTGTAAAAATTACATATACTAAATAAATATATATATTAATAAAAAAATTAAAAAAGGTTGGTATTTTAAAAATTCGAAATTTGCTTTCTAATAGTACAAAATAACTGCTAAAAAATAGACAAGTAGTATTGATATGACAGTAAGTCGAGTAATTACAGTTGCATAGAATATGATTAAGCTTATTTCATACATTTTTAACTAACTGTTTACATATTTACATTACTAGCTATAGCTATGTACAATTTCCTGTGCGCAAACAAACGATAATAACTTTAATCGCGCTTAAAAAATACACATATTTAGTATGCCTTTTGACAGACTGTACAGTTTTCTAAACAAGAAGTCTAGTATTTCTGTGTATTTTATATGACAGACTGTTAATAATTAATGCTTTGTAGATCACCATAAGTAAGTGCTCCCATCGTCCCATGGTAAGTTAGGTTGAGACGAATCAGTATGTACTTAACACCAGTTGCTCGATCACAGATCACTGTCGACGCGGTAATAAGCGACGTGATAACGATTTCTTACCATGGATGTTTAACGTTTTCGCGATCACAACGCGTTAAAAGTTATCGATCGGGATTATTAAACGAGCGCATCAAGTTGCGAGCCATTTCCCGAGATATATCTTCTTCGCACATATCTTCTTTCAATCTTTCTCGAGTGCCGTATTGCAATTAGACGGCGTTCGGCAAGCCAAATATTGAGAAAAGCAGTCGACATAATAAACAATCCGACACGCGCGTTGACTTTCTTGATTTGACGTTTGACGTTTAGCCGCGATATTTATTATCATCTATTTTGCTCGGCAACGCGAACGTAGTATGAACGTATGTTCATTGTGATCGGTCAAATGGTTAGCGTTAGCACGTTTTTAACTACGTCGATAGTTATCTGTGATTGAGCTCCAGAATTGCTTCCGTTGGCGTTGGTTCTCATTATTTCCGTTTCAAACGAAGTCCAAACCATCGCACACCAATAATGATTTTTTTGTAATAAAAGACAGATGAAGTTAAATTTATTATCTTCTGATAACAATCGGACTGTTCATTAATGGATCTGCTTTTTATAGAATGCGATCAAGGAACTCATTTTGATCTGGCCGGTAAAAATCTTAATCAAATAATCTATCCGGTTCTTTGATCGAATCTCTATAAAAGATTATCTCGATTATTCACGTATCTTTTAATCTCGGGAGAGATCTTCGCTTTTCGTTGCTCCTGGTCAGTCGATAGTTCATATTCTAAAGATGGATTTTCATATCTAATTCTGTCATATCGATGACTGAAGTGATGCGTTGGATACCGCTATAGTTCATTGATCATATGATCAGTCTTACGCTTCTTTATGAATATGAAAATCACATGTTAATAAATATTTCATGTTGACGCTAGATTCGAAATCAGGGCCCCCAAAAACCCTTAAAACATGCACTACTGCTATGCTAGAATAATGGAAATGTTATAAACTACTCGTTCGTTTTTGTGATTAAAATTTTTTGGGGCCTCATTCTCACGTATCTACGCGAACAACAAAATCGAAGTAAAGTTTAAGTTAATTAATTATTTTTATTTTACGATTTAATTATCCTGATTTGGTGCTTTAAAAAACCGGTTAAAATGTCGTATGGCAATCATAAAAAAATTTCAACGTGTTCTAGAATAATATATTTGCTCAAACTTACACAAATTTATTTGGAATTCATTAAACAAACTAGTTTTTTTTTAGGTTAACGATTTAGATGCAATTCGCTTCGTTGACTTTACGCTAATGGAAGTATGTAGTTTTGTTTGACTTAGGTACCTTTTATGATAAGAAATATAAACAAACCAACGCTTTACAAAGGGAGCATAATAGGTATTTGTTTTTTTTTCAAAACATATATGTGAAATTCTCTTGAATAATAATGTTTGTTCACAACATTTAATAGTGTTGTATTATTGAACAAGTAAGCAGGGCAAAGCTTACTGATTTTTTCTTTAATTCTCGATATTCGAGTTATAGTCCCGTGGTAAGATTCGCAGACTTTGGGTAGGATTCCTCGGTTCAATCCCACTCTAGCACAACTTGTATTCTACTTTCCAGCACGATTTTATCCGATAGGATATCCCAAAATTTTAATTATTGGCTAACTTTCCCATCTCGTTTAAAAAAAACTTATATTAATTTTTCGACCGAATCAATGGCTATCCCATTCCATCGCACCGATATAATATCTCGGTTGAATGTTTCTAAATCTACTCCCTCCACTAATATTGGATGATTGGCGACCAAGTCAGTAGGGGCCATAAGTGATTCAAATTAACTAACTAACCATCACGCCATTGCCCCGAAGGGGCAGGCAGAGAGGATAGAACGCCACACCACTCTGTCCTGGCACACCTCCCTTGCTTCCTCCACATTCATAACATCTTCTCAGTATAATATCATGTCTCGTGTAAACAAACTTCTCAAATATACAAATTCTTCAACCTGCTTTAGTCTGTCTCCGTTTACTATAATCTTACATACAGACATATTCACTTTTCTTTCAAAAACCATCACTGACTTTTCCACGCTCATTTTGTAATTGTAAGTGTAATTATTGAGAACCTCTGTTAGCTATTAGCGACAGTTATTATTTAAACCTAAGTAGGTTAAGTAATGCGTTTTACTATTCTAAGTTACGCATTTTTCCTTAAAGGTAAGCTAATCCATTACTTCGCTCGGTTGCCGTTATCGAATTCTTTCTATGGCTCATTAAACGTCATTACACATTGATTGCTTGGCGATAAATTCAATTATGTAGGTTCTCGTATGGTGTAATTAAATTGTTCGGCTTATTTTATGCACTAATTATGCTTTAATGCTTTTGAACCCGTCAAAAACACCTTATTGTTACAGTGAAAAAAAAAATGGTTTTTAGGAAAATGCATTTTGTATTAAAAAATATAAGCTCTTATTTGTATTTATGCTTCATTGATATGGTTTTATATCGAGGCTTGTAAATAATAATGCGCAGACACCGATAACATTTCACTTTATGATGAAAAAAAGATAAACTTCATCTGTCTTTTTTTTTTGAAACTATCAGTTTTCTAAATTACACCCTAATTAAATAATGTTGATTTTGGTTATACGCCTAAACATAGGCAATCGTTGTAGCATGTATTTGTTGACGCCTATTTCCTGCAATCTACAAACCATATTTTTTACCTAACCCTGCGCCATCTTCGTCAAGCGCACTTTATTCAGGACAGATAACTGCACAGTTTCTTGTTCAGAAAACTGTACAGTTTCTTGTTCAAAATACTGCGCAGTCTGTCAAAAGACACGCTAAATATGTGCATTTTTTTTAACGCGATCGGAAGTTATTATCGTGTGTTTGCGCACAGGAAATTGTATATTATAGCTAATAATGTACATATTTATTATATGCAGTTGTTTGTTTTTTACGTTTTTAAAAACATACAATATACCAATATCTAGTTAAACGTTTACATAAAAAAAACATTAACTGTTAGCTGTCAGGTCAGACAAACGTCGCGTCGGCCATTCAATATTCAATACAGTTTTCGTTTTATACGGGACAGTTTGCAAACTGCACAAGAAACTGTACAGTTTGACATAGATGTCTAGTGATGACGTAGATGCCTAGTGATGACGTAGTGGGTCACTAGCTGTCACTAGGCAAGGTAGTATTATTCAAGTATGGAATGCCACTTCTCTGAAATTCTTTTTCGAAGGGTAGAACGTTATGCACAGTTGACAAAATATTTTATTTCATCATTTAATTGTCAAAAATTTGCTTTTCCTACTTTTTAATGACTTTTTTTTTTTAAATTCCTTAAATGAACGAAAATTTCTCATAATCAACCATATTATTTCTGTCTATTTTCGTTGGTTAATTAACTTGTTTACTTCCCCCAGCGACATTTCTCCACTCTAATTTTGTACAAAACGTCCTCCCTCCAACGCTATAATTAAAGAAAGCCTCTGACAAGCACTTCAGCCCGGACTATAATATCACTGTACTCAATTTTAATTAAATTGTTTTCCTTCTTATTTGACTTTTGGAATGCCTCAATTTTCTAAATGAACAGACTTGTTGATTATAAATAAGGGATCAACCAATCCGTAAAGTCCTTTTATTTTGTGTTAATTTAATCAATGATCTAGGATTAATATAAAATGTTGATACTTAATTGATGAAGACTTTAATTAACGATTTGTATTCTATAGTGTGTTTTTGATTGTTAATTTATGTTATTTGTTTTATTGCAGAATGTGGTGGACCATCACGGGAAACTTTGGTAACATCCTCCCCATCGACTGGACCAAATCATTCTCCCGCAAGATGCACATGCCGGCGCTTAATCTCAGCGAAAGAAAGGTATTAAATTAAATTATATACATACGTTAGATAAAACTTTAACAAGATGGCCAATAGGGAGTTTTTTTTGTGTGAATAGCAATGAATATTTTCTGTGAAAAATTTTTATTCGAAAGATTCCTATTCCTAAAATAATATTTAAAAACGGAGCTCAAAAAAAAACGGATTGACCGCAAACGGATGCTTAAAAGCGCCCGTCTCCTAGGCGCACAAAAAGGGTCGCTCCCAAGTCAAGTCCACGTCCCGCAGCTCTGACGCAAACTGCCGACGAATTGTCAACAGTGGACGACCAGGACGCCGAGAACCTGATGCCTTGTAAAATAGGCAAGCATGGTGGCGGCGTCTCGGGAGCCAGCCGAAACGCCTTCGCCGGATGACAGCAGATACCAAGGGTTGCTGTGTCCGTTGCCTCACCTCTGTGTTCCTTACAAAGTCAAACCACCGCACACCTAAAATTCTTTTAAGACACCTATTCTCTGCACTCAGAAGTCTGCTATCTTGGGCCCTGGTTAGGTGCCACGATTCGCAGCCATAGAGGAGAACAGAAAACATTTTGTTTTAACCGAGTAAACATCCGATCTCCAGACAGCTTTCATACTGTTGAATGCGGCGCCCGCTACTCCAAGCCGCACTCCCAGTTCTTTCTGAACTCTGCCGTTTTCTGTCATGTAAAAACTTATAATGTAAATAATGTTCACCTTATTATTACTAATAGATTAGTCACCGCCAATAATAATCATTGTTTAGACAGCGGTGTATGTATATCTATCTTTAAGTAGACTAGATTATGCATATCGGGGTCAGATTAATATAATGTCTGTGGTTTCGGTGATACGATTATGTCATATTGAATTACTTACTAGTTCAATGCTCTGAATGACTAACGACTAACCATAAAGGTATCGATTTAACTGTTTTTAAAGAAACCGCCTCAAAGAATATCGGTAGCGTATTTGGCTACCGTGCACGAAATCACGGGTTCGATTCCCTTAGGTGGTCAACATGACATTTATTTACATGTAATTTCATATTAATATTTCATGTGTGATACCTTGGACTGGTATTGAAGCGTATTTCCCCACGGTGGTGCTTTGAGTCGGGGATCCCCCTTTTGTCTCCGTTGTCGGAATCCTTTCCTTGGGTGACTTGCACTCGATATTTTTCTACCACGTCCTTTTATACACCTTTTTCTTATGTTCTTTTGTATTGTTTTAAGCTTTTACGGCACATTTTGTTGACTATTAATTTGTATTCTTGTTTTTATATAATATTTATGTACATTAATAAAGAAAAAATATGGAGACACTGAGAGATCGTAAGGGTGGCGGCATCATGATTTTCTTTTGACTTGATCGATGCTGTCGCCCTCTTGACTTAACTTCACTTGGAAACCTTGGCCCTGCATAAATAGGCCTTGACCCTGAAATAGCGTGACTGACAGAGAGTCCCCAAGGACTCTATAACAGTCGCGGGTGGAGGTGTGATCGATCCCTCAGTGCAAGACTTCATGTTATAAAATGATCAAGATACACTGCACTTGGTGTACCAATGCAGTGCCCTATGCACCATTGGGTGCGGATAAGAGTAGTAGTAGTAGTTTTTATAGAAAAGGTACAATACATAGCAGGTATTTTTTTGTCTAAGAATATTGCGTTATGACTTGATATGTTTCTTGTTGCTGTCAGGATGGACAAACACCGGAAGATGACTTGCTGAGCTCGGAGGACGAGGCGGTGGCCAGCGACCTGGACATGCACGCCCTCATACTGGGGGGACTTCACCTCGATCACGAGTGTCCTGTGAAGACGGCAGACGAGGTAATATTTCAAGCAACTCGCCCTTTGTAAACAGGGAAATTTATTAAACTTCGAAAGATTATCTACATAGAATCAATGATTTTGAAGAAGTCAATCAAGTCAATCTTCAATTCTCTACCTAGGGAAATAATCAGCATTGGTAAGATAGCATTGTTAAAAAGGGCCACCAAAGAGCATCTATTTAATCAAATAGTAAATAGGTGATACTTTTGAATATTCACTTCTCATTGCCTATGTACCTATGTATGTATGTATTGTTATTCTTTATATTGTATAAGTTTCACAGCTAAAATCAAATCTTGTTTCTCATTGTTTTATTTTTATTTACGATGATTCTATATGCCAAGACTAACTAAAGAAATCCACTGATAACCACATGGTTAGTGGAATCTTTTTTATTTTTGTATTAAAAAAAATATTGAAAATAAACGCCATTTTGTGGCATTGAAACCTAAACCTAATACACCGTGTAACAAAACTCGATGTACAAGTGGGAAACTAGTGAATCTACTTCATATTTGGAGTTGATTTTGTAGAATATATTTTTTTTATTTGACTCATAGTTTTCGAGAAAATTGATTAAGAAGTTGATTTTTTTCGATAAATTTTTGCAAATTGGTATTGTATCAATAAATTTATTAAAAGTGTATTTTTTTATTTAGGTGATTCAAGAAATCGACGACATGATGCAAGATTCCTCACCGAGTTGTGACGAGGAGATGACAGAGCACAATGAAGCTCTGGAAAAGGGGAAAGAGGTCCTCAGCTCCCCGCTGTATGAAGACAGTAAGTAGCATTTATTTTTTCATTCCAATATTCCAGTATTTACTACTTATAGCCATAAATCCTGTAACTATAGTCATAAACCCTGTAAACGCTTGAATATCCACACTCTTGAATTTGAAAAAATTCCACTTCATCTCTGTAACATAAAAATCAATATACTTATAGCCAATCGAAAAGTAAGAAAAACTAACCTTATGACCTTTAAGTTTCAAACATTTTGATTTAATAAAAATAGTTACTGCTGTAAAATTTGATTTCTTTGATTATCACTTTGAGAAAATGGACCACAATGTTACCAGTCTCAAAATAGTCCATATAAATAATTCCATGATAAATTTTTAATATATAACTAATTAAAGTTAAATAAAAAATACTTGGTACACTTCCACTTTTATTTATTTTGACCAGTTAGCGCTTTCACCCTGTAACGGGCATTTTCAGACACCCCGTTTCACGGGCATCATCATCATCCATTCTGAAGATGCCCGTTACAGGGTGAAAGCGCTAACTGGTCAAAATAAATAAAAGTGGAAGATTACCAAGTATTTTTTATTTAACTTTAATTAGTTGTGTATTAAAAATTTAATCATGGAATTCCACCAAGTAATGTCAATAAAAAATATAAATCAAATTACTAAATAATTAATCGCAATTTTTCCAGAATTGAAAACCCTCTCAGTGGCCCAGCTGAACGAGCTGTATCTCGAGCTGGAAGTGCTGATCCGAGAGTTCTCCGAGACCCTCATCTCGGAGCTGGCGCTGCGGGACGAGCTGGAGTACGAGAAGGAGCTGAAGAACACCTTCATCTCCCTGCTGCTGGCCGTGCAGAACAAGAGGCGGCAGTACCACGTGGAGAAGAAGCGAACCAACAAGAACACGATCGGGAAACCCAACCCGGGTAGCGACCCCAAGGTATGAACAGTCTGCATCATTCCAGTGAAAACTTCCTTAGGATCTACGCTTCCGTATTAGAGAATTAATCAATTTATAATTACATACCGTCACTAAGCTAACATCACCGTGCAAGTCGAAAATGAACATTCAATAAAAAAATAAAATATTTGTATTATTTATTGAATCGGCGTTAACATTGTGGAACATATTGAATTATATAAATAAAACACTTAGATTTTTGTCCACCGAGTTTATTTTTTAACACGACATGTTTCGAACACGCAGTACTGTCCATCTACAGGTGTATTTTAAAACTGAAGATAAATATACAATGAAAAGTTTAGGTACTGACAGGGGTGGGGGAGGAGCTAAGTGTGGGAGGATAACATAACCTTTCAAAATACATCACTATTACTTAGTTTATTCCCACTTGCTAGACCCCCTACCCCCCATACCACCCCTCCCACACTTAGCTCCTCCACCACCCCTGTCAGTACCTAAACTTTTCATTGTATATTTATCTTCAGTTTTAAAATACACCTGTAGATGGACAGTACTGCGTGTCCGAAACATGTCGTGTTAAAAAATAAATTCAGTGGACAAAAATCAAAGTGTTTTATTTATATAATAAAATATTTGTCCCTAAATTTATCTTGAATTCAATAAAAAAATAAGTTTACTAAATGTCCTGTAATGTGAACTAAATTGACTTGTGCAGTGTTGTTAGCTAAGTGACAATATGTTAGAAATTAATACAATCAATAATTTACGACACCGTATAAGTCTACACTTTTATCATGTGATCTTTAAGAATGCACGTTTTTAATCTTTGACATGATGGTTTCTTTCCTACTATACTTTCATAAGCCTAGTTGTGTAGCTGTTAAAGTTTATTTTGAATATCTGCACTACTCCAAGGTTCCTTCCCAACAATAATGTATTTACGGCAAATAGCATCTATGTGTAATTATTTCTCCAGCCTGGTGCAAATTTTAAGTGACCAAACCCAACACTTACCCAACTAAACCACCAAGACTGCAACACGATTTCTAAAACACGCATAATTGGGAAAGTGAGTTACTAAAATATCTGCACTTTGCTGTCTACTACTACTTTCCCTTATCCATAGCCAACGGTGCATAGGGCACTGCATTGGTACACCAAGTGCTGTGAATCTTGATCATTTGTTACATGAAGGCAAGATGATCTCAGTCTTACGTTTCAGCACCAGTCTAAGGTATCACATATACGAGTAGGTAGACTGCCCAGGTAGAATTTATTACATTTTAGTTTATTTTATTTTTTATGATACATAATTTGATGTTTTCAGTACCTGACAACTGTAATTCCCTACCACCTGGATAGCGGACCACCGGATAATCAGGCCCTCCAAGTCCTTATCAAAAGTTAGTCCTGTTTCTAGACTCAATTGCTATTGAAATGTTATTTACTTTATCTAAAATCCTTTGAACATTGGCTCAAAATACATGCCTATTGGTACACAAACATAACCTTAATTTAAAAATAGGTTTATGGTGGCTTTATCAAAGTGAAAACTCTTAATTAAATCATTTTTAAAGTGAGAATTTTCTCATTATTATTTATGGAGAAATTACTTAAAAGTAATAATTGGCTAACTTATACAGGGTGTAACAAAACTCGATGTATAAGCGGGAAACCAGTGAATCTACATAGTATTTGGAAACGATTGTGTAATACGACTTTTTAATCTGAGCTTGAAAAAAGATTTTTTTTTCTTTTCACAAAAGTTTTCATAAGTATGGCAGATTAAGTAAAGATGCTCAAATTGTTATTAAAACTCGTTTTTTAATTTTGCTATCTTTATGGATAGTATTATTTTGAATAAATACATGATATTTGATAACTATTTGCAAAAAAAATCGAAAAAAAATCAACTTCGTACTCAATTTTCTCGAAAACTAAGGGTCCAAATCAAAAAAAATTATTCTACAAAATCGACTCCAAATATGATGTAGTTTCACTGGTTTCCCGCTTGTACATCGAGTTTTGTTACACCCTGTATAGCAGCATTTTTGGTGGCAGCCTAAAACTAGAGTAAACTAGGCAATAATGCACCATTCTAAGTACTCATTTAGAACACCTTGCTGATTTTCTACATAATTGACTAATTATTTGATTTTATCTTACAGTCTTGAAGGCGATAAACGAAGACAGCCCCACAGTTCCCACACTTCTGACGGATTACATACTGAAAGTGCTATGTCCCACATAAGTGTACAAATAATCCAATTTATTATAATTTCAATCGCCACACTTTCGACATTCATTTCCTTATCGACATCACTCGGAAATCCCATTTACATACATTCGAGTTATTGTACGCTTTGTTATACCCTACTGTTCGGTAGAATTATTACGTAAAATCCCATCTTGAAAGTATAATATTAATTAGAGTGTAATATGTATTAGAAGAAAACAAAATTAACATTAGGAATTTTATTTTAACAGACTTCTCTTTAATGGAGCAAACGGCAGAACCTCGATTGTCTCGCTTAGGGATGAGAGTACTCCGGATAACTGAAAATCCGAAATAGCATAATATCAACGCCAAATATTACCTATTTATCAAACGAAAAAACATCGTAAATCATTCTTTTTCAATACATTACAGCCACAGGAGTCGTGGATTTTTTAATATGCACCGTGGCATGGCTCTCAAGTAGTTATATGAGATATTTAGTTATCCTGGTATTGAGGATCTGCTGAGCTCAAAACAAATTATTTTCATTAAATACAAATATTAGCATGCAAATAGCATAACTCGGTGAACTTGTGTATATTAAAAGCGTTAATTTAATATTGATAAAATCCGATAGAGTGTCGTTAACATTTCTCATTAAAAATAAAACTTTTATAAGTATTATATACGTAGATGTATAGAATAATCATTCTTCTAAATTATCATTTCACAATTTTATTCATTTTTTATATAGTTCTAACACAAAACATCAATTTGTCTGGTAAATCTTATATGTATTTCTTCTCTTAAAGATGAATTTCTCAACTTTTCAAAACAGCAGTCATCAACAAAATGAATGCATTATTCTACCTTTAGTGATAATCTATAATAAAGTGAAAAAGATTAATCTTGTATATTGTAAATGGCGTTGGAATGATATTAGCTAATATGGAAGTGATAGGAATGATTACAATCTGATATTTTTATATTTACAATTGTAATAACTGTTTTAAAAAGTTATTTATGGTGTATTTATGTGCATGAATATTCATTTATAATTTGTAATATATATTTTGTTAGATATGTTTTCTAATTATTTTGAATTATTGTAAATAAGCTTTGTTGTACGATTGTGTATAGCCATCTTTTTATGAGTAAGTCTTATATATCTACAATTTTATAAAAAGCTTGTGAAATTCGATTCATCAAATCTAACATCTGCTCATTTAAAATACAACTTACTTTATTTAGGCGAAAAATGTTAATACTTATTGTTTCCATCTCTGTAAAATATTATTTTATAAGTTGTAAATTATTTGTTGCATTCATATTGTGATTACTAAGCTTAAATAGAATCTATTCATTTTGTGAACTAAAATTTGACACATTATTTCATATGGAATTTGTGTTAGTTATTAATTTTAAAGTATTTAAATAAACCACTTTGTTTTAAACTACTTTTTATTGATAAATCTCCCAACTGATTTCAAGACAACTGTCTCTCAAAAAGTAGGTCAAAACAATGTGTTTTATTTAAATAGTTTACATTATTTAATATTTTAAATAATGTTCATATCTTTCTGCGGATAAGCATAATATCATCGCCGTGGTGGTGAAGAGAGCTAAGCCCCATATGTATTGTATATGGGTTGGCTCTCTTCACAACCATGACGACGATGATTGGGAATACGCTGTCAGATGAATTAAAGATTTGAAATAATTTTACAAAAATTTCCATCAATTTACTCAATTTTTGTAATTTCTGGATGTATTCCTAAAGTTGACATTGTACTAAAAAATTAAAACGAATGAAAAGAGCTTTTAATTAGGAATAGAACCTGGGATTTCATAAATAATTAATTTCAAAACTGAAAATTATATTGAACATTTTAATTCTAATGAAATAATATGTAAAGATATTAGTTTGCAAAATTACTCGATTCAAATAGTATATATTTTTTATATAAAAATATGTAACAAAAGTATGCTTAATGTATGTGAGCTATTTATACACTACATTCTAAGATATAAGATTAATAAATGTGACATCGGAAGTATGCATTTATAATATTTTATCAAATAATTTTTAGAGCTTAGCTGTCAAAGTTCGTTGCCTTTTTGTAATGTGTGGCGAATAAGTAATATGAATCTAGTCTTACATGATAATGTTGTCACTTAGTGTACCTTAATATTAACCTAATATAATAGTTCTCGTGTTAAATTATTGTATTTCCAGTAACTATTTCTTTGTAGACAAACAAACTTACGCTTTCTAATTTAAAACAGTTAAAAATTTCCCACGTATCACACCCATAAATAATCTACCAGTGTTGCCACTGTAAAAATTAACTTAATTATTTCTTATCAAAGTACCTACCTAGGTACTTACTAAAATTAATTTATTAAAATTTAAACCCACTGGTTAATTTTTTAACACGTAAATTCAGCAAACTTTAGGTTTCAAATCAATCAGGTACCTATTAGAACTCTAGAGAAACAGCAAGCCGATATAATAAATATCACATCATACATTCATTTTCTGATTACTTTGTGATGTTCCTTTTTTTCTCAGGGGTTTAATTTTACCATAATTAAGTTTTTTCTATCACATTACATATTCCATACCATAATAAAACAACAATAACAAAAATTCTGATATAGATCATAGTAAACATATTAAAATATTGCTTTCTGTATGCGTGCAGTGTATTTTGAAAGCTTACACATTTTTACAAATGTTAAACTAATATTCTATTAATGTTTGTTTGCATTCAGTGTGTAATCAAAAATGGTTTTTCAGATTATATTGTATTTTATTAAATTTCACTTTTTTTTTGTTATCTTAATCATGATTCTAATTCTATATTTCAAATTTAGTTAATCTCTTGTGGATACTTTCAAGAAAATGTGCGATTCATTGTCAAGCAGCTCTGTCACTTAAATTTTCCATCTTGCCTGTAGAATTAAGAAGTCATAGTGTTTAAGAAAAGTGCACACACGCATTTACGGGGCACCAGAAATGGTGGTCTAACTACTTCACAGCTAATTCTCTGTATTTGTAAGATTGTCTATACATTTAAATTATTATCATTGTAAATGCAACAACTTGCTGTTTATAAAAAAATAAATATGCTTCTCTGAGAAAAAAAGTTTGAATATTTAATCTTCCTTAGTCTCCTTCCTTACCAGCACCTGTTCATTTTTGTATGGAAAAAAAGTAACGTGAAGCCATCATTTATGGCAGCTAAAGGTGGCAGCAAAAAGAATCAAATTCTAGGAAATTAGCGAGACAGTTTTCATGTCACTAATTTCGTAAACACGACTTTTTCCAGCATCCGTATTATCTTAAAACGGAAAAATATGTGTATTTTCACTTAAAATAAAACAGAAGAGTAACAAATATTGGATTTTTTTCCTTACAATGATTCACATATTTCTGGTAACAATATTTGGAAGACATTTCAGGCTTGCGTGTTATATTCACAGAATATAAAATGTTATACTTACATAGAAAAAATATATTTATTCGTTTGTTAAAATAATACAATAGAAAATATGGACTGAAATACAAGGCTATACAAGTTAATAAATACATATAAAATTGATAAACTCTACAATAAATTACAAAGAAGTGTTAATTTTATGCATGTCAAATGTGTATATTACAATTTTTCAGATAGCGATTTTATCATAAATTAATATAGTAAAGGTCTGTAGTTCAAGGATTTATGTAAAATGGATACAGAATAAATATGTAAACATACTTTAAAATAATATTTAAAACATGAAATTACTGCATTGTCGGCATAGCGACAGCAGCCTTAGCGTGACTGACATCACTTTCCCTCCACAATTGTGTAACTGTCTTGGTTTCGAGATAGAAGTTGATTCCTTGCTTTCCGTAGAAGTGGGAATCACCCAGGAAGCTTCCCCTCGATCCGGTGAATGAAAACATTGGCAGAGGAACGGGAATCGGGACATTGATGCCAACTTGTCCAATGTCGATTTGCTGCACAAATTTCCTGGCCGTCGCACCGTTGGTTGTGAATATGGCGGTACCGTTTCCATACGGGTTCTTGTTGATGAGTTGGATGGCCTCGTCGATTGTGTCGACGGAGAGGCAGATCAGAACGGGCCCGAATATTTCCTCCTTGTAACACTTCATGCTGGGATCCACATCAGTCAGAATGGTTGGCCCCACAAAGTTGCCCTTTTCGTAGTTGGGAACGACAACCTTACGCCCCCCCCGCTGGGGGGTAGGGGGGGGGGATCAAAGTGTCATCCGCCGCGCGTCAGTCTACGATTTAAATCTCAGTCAGTTTGACTACTAGGTCATGTTTGGTATCGTTTTCGCATAAATCAAGGTCAAGGAATTCATTTCTGAAACTATTTTATTGTTTTTTCATAGTAGAAATAGAGAAAAAATTGAAAACAGTAAAAATTTTAATATTTTTTTTTCGGTTTTCGGTAAATAACTTTTGAAGTTTTGCGATATTTATAAAATAAAAAATGCGGTTAAGTAGTCTCATTATTTGCTAACATGAAAACAATAACATTTTATACACATTTTATTAAAAAAATACTTGAAAAAAAAACATTAATGCCGCGCGGCGGAGCGTCGCGTTGAGAGCGCCCACATACAAAAAGCGTTTCTCTCCCTCTAAAAGAAGATTTATCTCTAGAAATTGGACGTTTATAGGCTAATCATGCTATGTGTAAAATATTTTATCACGTAAGCAGTTATCAAAACTTTAAAATTCTAATAAAACTTTATCAAATTTTAAAAGTAGAAATCAGAAAAAAAAATTACATAGTAAAATAAATAAAAATAATTTGCTTATCCATTTATAACTTTTGAAGTATTGCGATATTTATAAAAAAAAAAAAAAATATATTTATGTAGTCTCATTATTTTTATTGTATAAAAAATAACTTTTTAAACACATTTTATGAAAAAAATACTTGAAAAAAAAACATTAATGCCGCGCGGCGGAGTGACGCGTTGAGACCGCTCACTGTATTTTAAGAGCGTTTCAATTTCAATTTACATACAATTTTTGAAGTATTACTAATAACATTAAGGAGATTTATAATATATAATTTTTTGAAAATATTTTTATACACAACTTTTACATAAGAGGAAAAAAATTACAAGGTAACTTGACAGTTTCCACCGCATAGGCATAATACGGTGCAATTCAACTGGCGCTTATTGCAGTTGCATCTAGGTCCACAGTTTGTCTTGTTCTTGCAACGAATCAATTCTAAGCAGTAACTGGACTCTTAGTTCAGTTTGAGGTCTAGTAATTTCCCTCTTTCTTCCATCCCAAATCAGAGGGACTAGAAAGATTTTGTATTGGTTTTATTGTTTGACCCCAAAGATGGGCACCCTGAAACACTGCCCTTAGTGTGCTGATGTAATGCAGACTCTGTCGGTGGAATATTTTCTAACTGTCTATTTTTTTTCGTAAATAATTTTTGCTTCCGTTTATGTTTGTACAAGGGCAATATCTGAAATAAATTAGGTAGTTACTTTATTGATATTAACAAGAATATTTGTTGTTTAATAAAAGCAAATTTAAATTTTCTGTCCTACGCTACCTATCATACATCGTTATGACAAACTAATGAATATATGGCTTGGCTTGTTCCATAAGTCCTGACATAAGTGACTTGAAGCCTATTGTTGCATCTGGATTGGCAATCCAGGCTTCAAAGGTACTTTTCTTGCCCCTACCACTAAAAGTGGATACGGTATCACACCCAGTAAATGCATGGAAAAAGGGCAAGATGTCTGCTCTGTCTGGTCTTGAAATATTGAATAAAAAATGTACACAATTATGCGGGATTAAATCAAGTTAGTTTTTACTACATTTTTACTAGGTCACGTTTGAACGGTGCGGGAGGAACGCTGACCTTGTTACGTTGGAAGGGTGTAATGGGATAAATGATCTTTCAAAGTAACCTTGTTTAATATAAAATATTACTTCAGTATTGCTCGTATGTATTTACTTAGAGAGACTGCAATAGTATGACATGGGACAAATTGATGTTTTTTTTCAGTCCCAATGTACCTATACCCACAGCTCTTGTAAATCTGGTAAAATTACCAAAATGGTACGCATGCCACTGCGAGCATGACAACATATTTATGTGTGAACAATCAACAACGCGTACCATACTTTTGAGATAGCCTTGGTTTACAGCATCAGCTACATGAACCATGATTCTTATGTCTGCTTCCTCGTGGTTACACGGTTCTATGTCTTCTTTAGAGCTGGTACGGTTGGTTAGTACACTTGCCGTGTCCGTAATATTAAGCTCCTTTCCGCTAAGCAAGTCTATAAAATGGCATTGTGAAGACAACAGATGAAAAAGCTCCTCTTTGTTTGCTTCATCTCTAAGAAAACTGGACCAATTTTTTGGAATTTTTGTCGCTATTTTAACAATAGTGCGTTGACCAGTACCCTGTTTCACTCTGGTAGCGGTTTTAAGGCTGTCGTCATCATACTTGTCCCAGACCAGATCTAAACGCACAACAGTGGATAACTCTCGTCGTATAAATGGAGAGGAAACTGATTCACCATACTGACCAAACGTTTTTGTCTAACTAGGGCTAAGCAACTAGGGCTAAACAACAGCAGAACCATCAAAAGTTTTTACCGAAACCTGTGAAGCATTCGGTGTAGTTAGGTACTACATTTTCAAGATTCGTGAGGCACCTAATGATATCTGATTTTGTCTCAGACCGTAGATAACCCATTGTTGACAGTGATGAAGGAGTAGCTTGATTTTCGAGAGCGAAAAATTTATCAAGATTTCCTACTCTATGTTCGCATGTGGCTTTATAAAGTTTACTGAAAAGGCTGCAGTCATTCTTGAATCCAGTCATTTGAATTTTTTATTTGCTTTCGGATTTTATGCTGGTGTTAAAAAAAATAGCGTATTTGTTTAATTTGATTGGGTTAAACAAGCTTTTGCCTTTTTGCAGTCGTTGTTCCGCAAAGAAGATGTATTTTTCCTCCCCATTCTTCTCAGCATTCATGACAGTATCGACCACATATTGAGCAGATACCTTCTTCGTATCAATATTATATTATAGTTACGGAACGGATTACCAAATTAACTTAAGGTCTTTTCCAGAGATTTTAAATTTAGAATAAACTTGTCATGGTTCGCAACAGTGTCAGAATGGTATGTATTTGGGCAGGTTTCTGTCATATTCAAATGATCTTTCTCAAATGACTCGATATTATAAATCTCCTTAATGTTATTAGTAATACTTCAAAAATTGTATGTAAAAAAGAAATTGAAACGCTCTTAAAATACAGTGAGCGGTCTCAACGCGTCCCACTCAACGCCGCCGCGCGGCATTAATGTTTTTTTTTCAAGTATTTTTTTTTCATAAAATGTGTTTAAAAAGTTATTTTTTATACAATAAAAATAATGAGACTACATAAATATATTTTTTATTTTATAAATATCGCAATACTTCAAAAGTTATAAATGGATAAGCAAATTATTTTTATTTATTTTACTATGTAATTTTTTTTTCTGATTTCTACTATTAAAATTTGATAAAGTTTTAACTGCTTTACGTGATAAAATATTTTACACTTAGCATAATTAGCCTATAAACGTCCAATTTCTAGAGATAAATCTTCTTTTAGAGGGAGAGAAACGCTTTTTGTATGTGGGCGCTCTCAACGCGACGCTCCGCCGCGCGGCATTAATGTTTTTTTTTCAAGTATTTTTTTTATAAAATGTGTATAAAATTTTATTGTTTTCATATTAGCAAATAATGAGACTACTTAATCATATTTTTTATTTTATAAATATCGCAAAACTTCAAAAGTTATTTACCGAAAACCAAAAAAAAATAATTAAAATTTTTACTGTTTTCAATTTTTTCTCTCTATTTCTACTATGAAAAAACAATAAAATAGTTTCAAAAATGAATTTCTTGACCTTGATTTATGCGAAAACGATACCAAACATGACCTAGTAGTCAAATTGACTGAGATTTAAATCGTAGACTGACGCGCGGCGGATGACACTTTGATCCCCCCCCCTACCCCCCAGCGGGGAGGGGGGACGCTGCCAACCGGGCTAAATCAGCTCAGTTTGACCAAGTGAACAACTGTGCCAAGTTGCATGCTTTAATCACATTTTGCAAGGTCTGCCTTATAGATGTGTCAGTAGAAACCCCACTACCAGAAGTGCGCAACTGTGAGAGTGAAGTGATGTTTCGAAAGAAACTGAAGACCTATATGTTCTCAAAATCTTTTGATTAATTTTGAGAATAGTATTTTCTACTCAGAAATTGAGTTTTCACTCACTTTAAATTTTCCGAGCCGTTAAATTCAATATTTAAAGCGCCCTTGAGGTATATTTATACGAAAACGGCGCTATATAAATTATCTATAATAATAATAATAAACAATTGGAATACATCAGATAAACATTTTGTTTAGCATATACTGAAACCTCACATAGAAATAAATAAAAATTTCACTCAGATAATGGCAGAAAACCTTAAGAGAAATCATGGTTCGCTTCGTATACAAACTTAGTCCCCAATATTCCCCTGTATCAACCAGAAGCGTGTTATTGATGTTTAAATTTTTTTAAATATTTTTCTTTTAGGAAATAAAAACATAAATAAATCCCCTTTAGTAGAGAAATAAATTGTTGGAAAAGTAAGTAAATACTAACACACATTGGGTCAATATCGATATCTATATCAAAAAATCTGTAGTGATAAATTCCAGGGAGTAATCTGATGACTGATGATAATTGTATGGAGGCCACATGTGACCACACTTCTCTTAATTTTTCATCCTAAATTCTGGCCTTTTAATGTAGTTAAAAAAAAATTATAAACAACATTTTGAGTGTGTCCAAACACCTGTAGACAAAAACTGGATTTCACTTTATAATTCGGTAAGAATCTCACTTGCAATCATAAAGGTTTCTGCTAAAATGCTTAGCAATTTTCTCAGTGGATGACAGAGAGTGTTCGAAGAGAGTGTTAGAGAGTGAAGCGTCACGTCATTTACTGTATATTGGCAGATATGGATATTAAATACTAGGTGAAATGGGGAATGTTGTAATTCATCAAGTGGCTACTTAACCCAGCCAACGACAGGTCATAAGCCCTGTAAACGCCTAGATATCCATATTCCCTTCCAAATTTCTCGTCTCTGTTGAGATGTCAAATTGTAATATTTTATTTTATTTATTTATTTGATTGATTGAAATGTCTATAAACTAACATGACAGGTTAACCTATTTTGCAAATTTTATGGATGTACATAATATTTAGAACAAAAAAAATCATAGACTCCCATTGAGCATTTTCTTAAGCATATGGAAGGAAATAGTCGATGAGTTATTATTCCTTGTTTTCAAATACCTGACTGAATGAGACTGTGTATCCTCAGCTTGGCCTGTGGTGATATGACGGGTCCAACGTCCGTCCCAGGAACGTGGCCAGCGTTGACCTTCAGGGCCTGGGCGCGCTTCACCAAATCTGGGATCCATTCTCGAGCCTCACCTGACAAATTCAATTATTTGTTCTGAATGAAATGAGAATAAACAGACGAGCATTCCTACAATATTAATGAAAAGATAAGTTGAACAAATGATATTGTATTATAGTTGATGTGGAAGAATTGAGCCTCCATGTAGAATAACAGCAATATTCTAAAATGTGTAGTGCCTTTTTTCTAGATATTGAATTTGCAAAAAAAGATTTGTTTTTACTAAATATTTACTGCACCATTAGGTGCGGATAAGTAGTAGTAGTAGTAGAATATTTTTAATTAGTAAATTTTTTTTTCTTTTAGAATTCGTTTTTTTTTAAACGAACTTAAAACTGTACAATGTACCTGATGTAAAATGACAAATTGGTGGCTTGTTTTTGCTCTCCTGAAAAATTGCAAAATGCAAATTTGACAGTAACCCTTTTTTTCTATTTCTGTTCTACCTTCGATCCACTTAGTGCACATCCGAAATGAGATGAAACTATACCAAAATTTTATCGACAGAAAAAAATAATTCAAATAATTACATTTTTTTAATATATCGTTTTTTTCACAAATATTTTTTTTCTTCGATGGGAATTTAAATAATACTTAGTTTAATATTAAGATAATCTTAAAACAGATTAATTTCAAAAGAAAACTTCAAAAAGAATTGTATATAAAAAATGACAAAGAAGATCATGCACAAAAAAGTGCACAAGAAGATCGGGATAACTCAAGACGGGATCTGGACTTCTTCAGTGTAAGTCTAACAAGATTTAAACATTCACTGAAGTAGACCCGATCCTGTCTTAAGTGTGTCCACATTTTATTCTAACTGTCTAAGCTTCACCAATTTAATGTTCTGTAACTTATTTTTACTGCTTGTTATTCCTTTTATGCTTCACTATGTATTTAAAGTGGATTTTTCCGTAAATAAATAAAATAAGAAAGATTTTTCAGGAGGTTGGATAAAAACTAAAAACATGCAAAAAAAATTAAGAATTTTTTTTTGCTGTTGAATTTTAATCTTGTTTCATCTCACTTCCTTCTTTTACAGGCTTTCAGTTGTATATGAAAATAAAATAAATAATAGAATAGATCCTCACCAACAAACACAGCGGTATGAGGGCCATGCAACGCTGGCCAGCGGCACCGAAGGCCGCCCCCGCCAGCTGGTTCAAGGTATTCTCCTTGTTGGCATCTCCCATGATCACGCCATGGTTTTTGGCTCCCATGTTGGACTGCACTCGCTTACCTGAAGTGCAACAAGATCCATGATAAAACATTTCTGTAAACCGTAAAAGCATTTGTCCATATCTGCCGTCGCAGGGAAACGGGATGGCAGTGTCAAAGTAGTGATACATACATTATTATGGCCGCTTGGTAATACAAATCAAGTCTGAGCTTGTCCACTGCATTAAGACAGTCGGAGATGGTGCGCATGATTTTTTGTCTATTCATTATTCATCATAATTTATTTCAGGGAAAATGGCCACTGAGATTGTTCCGCTATCGACAAACAATCGCCGTCACATAATTCCAAACTCAAAATAAAATCCGGTGACGACAGATATGGACAAACGCTCTCAGATATTTTACTTTACTGACAGAATTTTGGTATAGGACATTATATTGTATGTTAAAAATGAAACCTGTTTTCTGTATGAATTAACAAAGATTTCAGATTGTTTTGTGTAGATGCATTGTAATAATCAACAGTAAATTCTAAGGTTCTTACAATTTTTCACAGAAACAAACATAATACTAACTGTATGTGTTATCAACTAACAAATTTAATTAGTATACGAGTGCCTGGTCGAGTTACCCGTAGTAATGCACTATTTTACTGTAGCCATCATCGACCAATTACAGTGCTAACTCCCGATACGAAGAATGCACGCACTGGCTAACAAGTATACTAACAATTTTGATATTTTCAACACAAATCTAGTGCATTTTAGGGAACAGTGTCTGGATGCCATCTCTGGTGGAAATGAATAGCTACCTACTGTGTAATCATTTAAAAATGTCTATGTAAAAGCCCTATGGGCGTAAAGACAATAAAATAAATAAATAATATTATAAGCAAGTACCATTTTTGCTAGCTCTTTCGTAGATGTGTTTTCCCGCCTGATCTGATCCAACAAATGATACAGCTCTGATGTCCGGATTGTCACAAATAAAGTTTACAGCTTCTTGGGCACCATGAATTACCTGTAATAAAATAATACTTTAATAGTTTTGGTTTTTTAAAAGAATTGATTTAGAAATATGATTAGTACTCAAAAAGCTGATGTAAACATAGAATTTCTTATTATTCAGCAATATATGCATAAGGTACTGTACTGATACACCAAGTGCAGTGTGCATCAGTTTTATGCTTCAGAGCCAGTCTAGAGAATCATTATATTTTATTAATTTGAGAAATCACATTGAACTAACTAAACATTTCTCTGAAAGGATAATATAACTGAAAATAATCATGACACGTCCGTATTCATATCCAACCGAGCAATTATTTGATGATGCTAAGGTACTTACAGTTCGGCAATTATATGTTAAGTCATGCTTAGTGAAATTTTGGGAGTATTGACAAGTGCAGAACGCAACAAAACATGAACACTCGCTTTGCCTCAAATAGAAATTATTTACTTCCTAAAAGAAAAACAAACGATGGCGCAGCGCCACTTCACATTTTATTGGACCTAAGATTTACAACCAAATGGACACACAAACCCAAATTATTAACCGACTTCTCCAAATACAGGGTCGGTGTCGTTAGTTGGATAAGTCTAATGGGTCGTGTATATATTGAAAATGCTGCAAAAATATAGCTATGTAATTATTAAAATTTGGTATGCAAAAATATTGTTTTGTAAATTCTAAATTTGTGAAATCCAAACTTCTATTATACTATTATACTAATTATGTAAACTTCTATTATACTAATTATGTAAATATTCAATTATGTTTTTAGTACTACAATGTGAAATGTATAATACTACAATGCCCTGACTCGACACGGACTATCTTGTGAGTTCAGGGCCAGATCATTGGCATGGGTCTCTACTGATTGAGGTCGCCATCCCATTATTGTGATTATACTAAATGTGAAATGTAATAAATAAATAAATAACGCCGATTATTCCAACTCTTCACATAACCACTTTCAAGTATTTGTTGTACCTGATCATGCCATGTCTTTCTCAGCCTTCCTTGCCTTCTACACCCAGGATTTTATTTATATGCATTTGCTTTACATGACCAAACCACCGTAAAAGACCTCTTTTAATTTTGTTGATGATACTTATTTCAATTTAAATATAATTTAAGCAATTTTCATTTGAAGAAGTGGTAAGATACTCACGTTGACCACGCCCTTGGGAGCTCCCGCTTCGTTCAGCATGTCCATGAGGATCATGGTGGCGCCGGGATCCCGCTCCGAGGGTTTGATGACCATCGTGTTGCCGGTGACCATGGCCACGGGGAACATCCACAGGGGAATCATGGCGGGGAAGTTGAACGGTGTGATGCCTGAAGTGACATTCGTTATTATATCAGGTGAGAAGTGGACGTGTGAAAGGTTGAAATATGGAAAAGCAAGGGTCTGAGTAAATAAAGTCATGTGATGCTCTATACTCTACTCTCTGCTATCACCCATGTATCTACATGTAGATATGTTGGTAATCATAGAAGAGAAATGATGTCGTGGGCGTGCAGGCAGCAATCACTAACTCTAGTTTAACAATATTCTGACTTAAATCGCAATTTGTAGAAAAAGTAATGAAATTTAACACTCAAAAATAACTTTCTCCACTTTTTTAGTAATGTAAATATTTAAGTCAAATAAAAGCACTTTGAAAGTGAAGATTTGACCACTCTTAAGCACAGTAAAAACACAAACATTGACTATCTCAAAACGGCGTTTCCAGAGTAAGTGATTTCTGCCTGAACTGCCTGACGCTTGTTAACCACTCAACAATCACTTATATTCTATTCTATAGGGGTCTTAGGCCATATTGTTTGATAATTGCTAATAGTTAAAAATCAAAAGTATAACCATAAATTTGAAAATTTGAGATATTTTAGTAAAGAGAAAATAACAAATTTACAAAAATTCAACTATTATTTCTGATTTTTACAATACCCAGCATAAGTGTGGCTGTTCGGGGCTAAGTTCCTGACTTCACTGCGACCTGAGTAGATCTATTGTGGTTATGAAAGAAATCTATGCGTTTAAAAATGTAAATACAATCTTAAACAAAGCCGTAGAGGCTTGTGTTTAGAAGTAGGTATTTAAATTAGTTCTTATCCTCATCACCTAAGTCTTAAAACTCTAGCCTTTGAAGCGGCTGAGGACTAGCACACCCATCACTATAATTATTCCTCCTCCTGGAAAAAACTGGGAAAAATTACTTGGTAAATAGATAAATAATTGTATTTACCGGCGGTCACACCGATAGGCACCTTGTAGGAATAAGTGTCCATGTCTTTAGCAATATTCTGCATACATTCTCCCATCTGTAGTGATGTCACGCTGCAACAATGTTCCACCACCTCTGCAATGAATAACACGCACATAGAATAAATTTTTAAAAGTCCAGTTTCAATGAAAAAGTACTGAAATTGAAAATCACATTTTTGTAATTTCACAAAAGTTTTTGAGTTAAGCGAACTTAATGTAAAAACTGGAATATTGAATGATAAAATTTCTAAGAGCTGGGAAATGGATAATTATGATAAAACTTACGAAGTCCCCTAAGAACATCTCCCTCGGCATCAATAAGGGTCTTCCCTTGTTCTCTGGTAATGTTCTGTGCCAATAGCGACATGTTATTCCTGATTATGTGTTGTAATCTAAAAATAAAACAATTTTACTGAAAAACTGTCAACATTTGGAAAATGACCTTGTAAACCAAAATTTGAGAAAGATAGAAAAATCAAATGGTTCGTTTGGCAAAGTTCAAAGACATCCCAAGTTCTAAAGCGAATAATTAGTTTTTCTAGAGATTTGAAAAATGCACGTTGTAAGTTTACTATCGCTTCATTTCAAAACAGTTTATATTGGTAGTATTTGAACTTACTTGAGCATAACTTGTTGGCGGGTGAGAACTGAAGATTGACTCCATGATTTGTATGCTTCCTTAGCTGCGTCTACTGCAGTTAGCATCTCATCCTGGGTGCATTTTGGTACCCTAGAATAATGTAAAAATAAGGCATTCCGATATTCCTAAAACTGGATATCGGATATTCCTTAAACATGATGATTACACGCCTGATGATGACGTGGTAATTTGGAAATCAGATGGAGAAAAATAATACCATAAAATGGCATAATATATTTGACAATTTACGTTAGAACTACGGGGCACAGACCTGACTACACAAACACTAATTCAACAATTGCATATCGTTTATTATGTAAGGCATATTTTTGAGGCCTGAGGCCTTATTTTTGGCAATATAATTTTTAAGGAAAGGTGGTAAAAAAACAAAAATAATTATTAATTAAAGAGCACATGAAATTCTAGGGGACTAGGGGATTAGTGTGCCAGCTTTTATTTGATTAAATCTTACTTTTCCGTAAAAAAACAAAACTTCATTTTGTGGCCACATTAGTGAGCGTCGCCATTTTGATTCCATGTTATAAGTACAGGGCAAATTTTTTTCTAGCTTTGGCACGCCCCTTAACAACGAATCCATTTTGAAGTTACCGAGGTCTGCATCCCGTAATAACCACGTAAAATAGGCTAGCGTTGTTATGGCTCCTGGGAGACATTAACCTACCTGGTGACAACTTCATTGGTGGCGGGATCGTGCAGGTCGATCCACTCCTTAGCCTTAGATTCCACAAACTGCCCGTTGATGAACATCTTTGTGGTCGGAGCTGAACTGGAGTAAGGCCTGAGCACGACATTTGGCACCTGGGAAAAGAAAATTCAACAAGGGTGTGTTTTGTGGTTTTTGTGAAAGACATAAAGTACATGAAAAGACCCTTAGTGCCCCCAAATATACATATTCATTTCATATCGACGGTGGAAAGGAAAAATTAACTAAGCTTTGTCAATTTTTTCTTTCCACCATCGATATTAATATTTGGCTGATAATTATTATTCGCAGATAATTTTTTAAATATTTTATTATTATATTTATTTAGTATACATAATTTTTACATAGACTAATATTATTACATTACACTTAATTTCTTTTTTTCCTAACTATTCTTATCCTATCATTATTATTAATTCAATTTAGCCATAATATAATATCTTCACTAATATTTCTCACACATATATTTTTTACACATAGCCCTAAATAATTTTGTTCATTTTTTATTTCTTCTGGCATCTCCTCATACATTTTAATGCCCTTATACATAAGACAATTCTGTGACATAGTTTTTCTTTTCTTTTCTAATCTTATATTTTTTTGAACCTCTTGTTGCATATTTATGAAAAAAGTCATTGTTTTTTAATTTGTTTTGCAAATATCTTGGAATTATCCCTTTAACAATTTTGTTCATTTCATTTAACATGAAATATTTATTTAAATGTAAATATGAAATATTTATTTAAATGAATATTTTAGGTTAATTTCATTTAACATTAAATATTTATTTAAATGTGATTTTCATATTAATATTTCATGTGTGATATCTTGGACTGGTTCTGAAGCGTAAGACTGATCATCTTACCTTCATGTATTAAAATGATCAAGATACACTGCACTTGGTGTTCCGATGCAGTGCCCTATGCACTATTGGGTGCGGATAAGGGAAAGAGAGAGAGAGTTAATTTCATTAGCAACATTATATTTAATTCTTTGGTCTACTGACATTATATTTAATTCTCGGTATCCCTTTCACATACATTGTTATTATTACCAATTTTTATGTGGATAATATATTAAGAATCAACAAAACAGCTAAAAACTACATACATACATTTTAAAACTAAATGTAGTAATAATTAAATACAATAACGGTGCATATGATCGCAGAAAACATTATTTTTACATTGATACACTTTTTTAAAGATTAATGATAGAATATTTTAAAATAATTTTATACGCCAAGACCAACCAAAGAAATCCACTGATAACCACATGGTTAGTGGAATCTTTCTTATTTTTTGTGTTTTTAAAAAATTATTGAAAATAAACGCCATTTTGTGGCACTAAACTGAAAAAGAAATATATGTGATGAGTAAAATGTGGTTTTGATGTTTGAATGTGTCGTCTGATAGTGATAAAGTGTGGTGTGACCTGCTGGTCACGGCAGCGCAGCAAAAAAGAAAGAGTATTCAACAGCTTGTCTCTTTTCTGTCTGCTATTGTCCAGCTGGCGTGTAGAGTTGTAGATTTCACATCACATATACTTCACCCTGAAGATGGCGCCTGCAACGGTGGCCGAAACGTCGGAGAGGAGGAAAAACACATATGGATAATCCCAAAAAACAACACAAATTGAAATGAAAAAGAAATGTTGATCATAAGAATAACATACCTATTTTTTTAAAGATCATATGAATCTCTTTGCCTCAGCAAATTGGACAATGTTACAATAGTGACATAACATAGCTGCACTTTATCATTAAGGCAAAATTATTGTTTATTCTCCACATATGTTTGCAAGTTTGCACAAACAAACCTTGAAGTACCAGATATTATAGTAATTTGTTACTTAATAGTAATTGTTCATTTTCTCAAAACTATTCATGTGTAGCTTAGCTCTCTTCATACCTTCATACTCTTCATACAATTTGTTAAGAAATTACACAACTGTTATTGATGATTTTTTGCAGTGAAATATAAAAACTGAGTAGAAAACAGAGTACTAAAAATATAGCATTTACTTGCAAATAAAATGCATGAATTCATGTCCCAAAAACAAAAAGCATTTTGTTACAGTTGAATAGTAAATACATATAGGTACGACAATTAGAATTTTAGATTCTTAATGAAAATTTACATGTTCATACTCCAACTAAAGCTGATTAATTCAATTACATTGTATCACTGTGGCATATTTACATCATAATGCTAGAAAGGTATTATGAAAATGCCACCAATAACCAGTGACTGGCTATATCGTCAACTAAGAAACAATACCACCCAAATGCCAATAAATAAATTTTACAGGAGAGACTAAAAACATTGGAACGGTTTTTTCTTCTTTTGATCGACCGGCGTTACCTAGTGTTAGGTTAATACGGGAGATGGGTAGTATTACTTCTTTGCCTCTGTGCGCCAACGAGCAGAGATATAGGGAACTAAATAAACAGACATGGGCGGAATACGCTTTTATATCAAATTTAATAAAAAAGTGATTTTTAAACTATATGTCACCTTTGCGATATTGTTTCTTCATCGTCAATATACTATATTATATTATGGCGAGTATGAAATTTTAAAACCTTTATTTACTTGTAATATTTAACTTTACAGAATTTAACTTACATTATACTTAATTTAGAATTTAACTTTCAACGAGACAGTATTGAATTTGTTAATTCAGAAATTGATCTTAATATGAATAGAAAAACAAAGAAATGAGTCCCAAGAGCAGAACGCCGGAATCAATTTTTATTTATGTGAGTATGTTTTAAAAAAGATGTAAAAAACAGCTTTATTAAACAGCAGTTACTTAAATATTCATTGATTATGAAATATTCTCTTACAAGAAATATTGTACTCAAAAATGTAATGGTACCACTTAGCAATCTAGGATTACGCAATAACTCTTCATGAATGACATCTAAAAGCCAAATTTAGTAAAGATTATATTCGCAACAGCGAGGTATTTAACACTTTTCACCATAAATCATTGTAATGTGGAATGATAATGCTCGGCTCTATGCAAAGCCAGTGGTGTAATATGCGAGATACATAAACGTTAGAAAAAAACATGAATGTAACACAAAGAACTTTTTTTATAACTTTCTAGCATTTGAATACAGTTGTTGGACTGAATAATTTCTACGTTTCACCGGAAGACATTTTGATATCATCAGAGTTTCCGCAGTCAAATAGTTTATGCAATAAAATGAATGATTTATCACTGTTGTTGAATTATTTATTCTCATCCGTATTGTATTTTCCTAAATACAGTTTAATGCAAGAATTCCTTTGTACATATTATACATGAATTCCATTTATCTGCGCTGATTGTGAGGTATCCTAATGCAAATTGGACAAACAATTGCTTTACAGAGTACATTGTTTTCGTAAGAGCTGGGTGCCATTTATTATTGACTGTATAATGTAATTTTTTAAATGAATTTAAATTTGTATACGTAGTAAGAATAATTTAGTCATGCAATATTATGGAAAAAGAGAAAATTATTGAGAGATTGCGTCAACTTAAAAGCAATCTAGAATACAACTTATTTTTAAACAATATCAATATGGCGGATTACTGTAGTTACTAACTAGCTAACTTTCTTAGGTTTCTCAGAGAAGATAGAACGCCACACCACTCTATTCTGGAACTCTTCTTTTTCTACTTCCACATTCATAATAAATTCTTCTCATGTACGAAAGCCGACTATTCCAACTTTACACATGTCCGCTTTCCAGTACTTGTTATCCTTGCTTTCTACACACAGTTTTTGCCATTCTTTCATCTCTTACTATGTGTGTACTAGGAATGCATACTATGCAGTAATAATACATAAAATTGCACTAAAACTGATGAAATGCGCAACTAATGTGTGTTATCTTTGAACCTCATTATTTACTATTTATAAACCAATGTTTGAACACAGTAAGTTACAGGCTTTTGCCTCTGTACAACTGTACAGTATCTAGTGGAGATATAACAAAATTTGTCTATGTTATTTGTTGCGGGTTCAATATGAAATATTTAATGGAATGTGATTTTCACATAAAAATATTTCATATGTGATACCGTGGACTGGTACTAAAGAGTATACTGATCATCTTGCCTTCAATGTGATTAATGATCAAGATTCACTGCACTTGGTGTACCGATGCAGTGCTCTATGTACCATTGGGTGCGTATAAGGGAATGTAGTAGTAGTAGTGTACCTATTAATAGTTAGTTTATAGTAGAATACACATTTTGGCCTCGCATTTTAAAAATACGGTAGGTCTTCACATTATCAGTAAGTAAATTTGTCTTGACTTTGTTATCTGAAATTATTATCTTTTTTAATTAAATTAGAGGCTCCAGAAAACTTAAATAACATTATCTTGTCCCCCCCCGTGATCCATCTTATCTCAGAAACTAAAAACAGAATCCAGCTTGAGCGTCATTTAAAAAAAATAAACTTGTGATCCGAAATGAATGATAAAAAATAAAAATTTATATTAAATTCATTATATTTCTTGAGAATGAATAAGCTTGAGCTGAGATTATGTAAGAGAGAATTACTGTTACTCTTATTACATAGATATATTATTTTTAACTGAGATAAGAAGTTATTATTTTCAATAATACATCCAATACTACTTGCTACTACTACTTTCCCTTATCTGCACCCAATGGTGCATAGGACACTGCGTCGGTACACCAAGTCCAGTGTATCTTGATAATTTTATTACATGAAGGTAGGATGATCAGTACCAGCCCGCTTCTGTACCAGCACTTAAGTACTAGTTTAATTTATTTTCATAGGTATATTTAAGTACGGGTTTATATTTTTCCGCCTCGTAGCATAGTGGTAAAGCATTTGGCTGCCGTGCATGAGGTCGCGGGTTCGATTCAACATGAAATATTTTTTTACATGTGATTTTCTTAACATTTCATGTGTGATACTGAAGCGTAAGACTGATCATCCTACCTTCATGTAATAAAGTGATCAAGAGACACTGCACTTGGTGTACCATGGTAGATGCAGTGCCCTATGCACCATTGGGTGCGGATAAGGGAAAATATTAGTAGTAGTTTATATTTTTAGTGGTAATCTACACGAAGTTTTAAATAATATTAATGAAGCAAAAGTACTTCATGTACAACATAATATAAACACTGTTTTGGTGTACTATTCGTACACTATGGCAGTGCCCTATGCACCAATAGGTATGGATAAGGGAAATGAATAAAGGAAATAAATTAAGCATGACTTCATTTAGTAAGCATAGCTTAAAATCTAATATTTAGATAATCCAAATAGATTCTAATATTGTATTGTAAGTTAAGTCATTAGATTAGAAATTAAATCCGTAGTTACATGAATAATAGTCGAAAGTTTTTTTTTTAATAAAAAAAATATGTTACATTTGAGTAATACTAGTATGGAATTGGAATAAAATTAACATAAACATGTGGCTTTTACTCACTTCTTTGCGAAGAACTCGTAAAAGAGATAGAGCCATGTCACCGGCTGCTCTGTTCAACACTTGCCCGAAATACGCAAATATCCAACTGAATAAAGTAAGTTGACAAAACCTAAAACACAGGACACAGGCTCGTTACGTTGCTTACTATTATATCACAACGATACAACAAATGTTTTCCCCTTATCAATTCATTATCACTACTCCATCGACCGTACTTGACAATTCGAGCAAAATAAAATTAACCTATTGTAGAGGTTAGAAAATTTATCATATAATAAATTAATGACGTTTCGGAAAAGTTGTTATGTACTAGTATCTCTTTCAAACTAATGTATAACCTCGAGGAGTGACTGAAATAAACAAACTTTAATTTTAAAGTTCGGATATTGGCGCCCTTGAAAATGTGACATTAGATTACAGCGAGTATATAGCTACATACCTACTGTACCTACTACTAGTAATAAAAAAAAAATGTATTCATTTACTTACCAACTTGAGAAAAATTACGAGAAACCATAATAACAATAATTTAAAACATTTTTTATTAGTAAATGAATAATGCTTTAAATCTTAAATTTCGTAGGTAGGTACGATTTCAATTAGCTTTTTTTTTTCATTTTAAATTTGTAAAAATATATTATTTGTTGAGGTAGTTTTCTGTTTTACCGACTTATTCCTATGAAATTATCAGATTCTATGGAGAAAACGTTTCTCTATTTTACCGCTAGAGTACGAAACTAGCCCATCAAATACAGCAGAATATCTTCAATGGCGCGAAGTTCAAGTTTGTTAGACGTTCAACCGCCCAAGTAAACAAACATGTGGGTGTAGGTGTGTGTACGTTTTTTTGCATGTCGAGCGTTGAGACAAGAAGACATGGGACATGTTAATTTATTATACACGTTCGCGAGAGAACGTTGCGTATTCCGGCTCCCATTTTATTTGAGTCGAGAAAATGATTGCATATCGCTGTTGACCTCAAGGAAATGTCAAAGATGAAACCGCGACGTTCACCGCTTTGTAGGCGATAAATGGTTGCTTTGGTTTTCAGTTTACAAGTTTACGCTTATTCAACAATGGCGACCGCTGAAGCCGTCTCGTCTGACGCTGTTGCAACACAACACGATGGCCGTTTTTACTTTCATTGCGGCGGGAAATACGAGAACTCATTGTTTTCTTTTTTCCTACGCGTTGATCCAATGAAAGAGGCAGTTAAACTTTTTATTGCAATTCGAGATTTCGCCTTCTTTTTATTAGTCACAATAATTTTCGGATTGGACGTTGGCGTCGATTCCCATGCTCTCGTGTGCTTTAACCATTAATAATGACGTTCAATATCACATCACATTTAATTGCTACCTTAAATAACTTTATTACCTATTATACTATTTAAATCTACATGATATTTATTTGAAATAAAAATAGCTCTAGCCGTACCTACACCATTATTATTTTCTACACCTTAAAATATTAATACAAAAATATTTGTGGAAATTTAAGTTATAATAATATGATTCTGATCAAAATGTTACATAATATATTATATTATGTTTGTATTATAGGTAACTACCACTCTACTAGAGGTAGCTATCAACGTCTCAACTGAGTTAAGGTGGGCTCATAGAATATTAGAAAATAAATGCTTGCATCGACTTATACCTAGGTACCTACTCTACCAGGGTATGTATCACGAACATATCTACGTGTAGATACAAGTTGGTACGAGGTCGATACAATCGTTTATAGACCTTGTATCGAGGAAAAACCATAGAAAATCATCGATACACCTGTGTGATGCCTTGGACTGGTATCGAAGCGTAAGACTGATCATCCTACCTTCATGTAACGATCAAGATCAAGATTCACTGCACTTGGTGTACCAATGCAGTGCCCTATACACCTTTGGGTGTGGAAAAGAGAAAGTGTTTTGGAGGATTGCTAATACACATATAGTTATAAGTACATATTTATGTACATATAGTACCTAGGTACTATACATACATAAATAGTATCAGTTGCTCGATCACAGATCAGAACCGATTCGGTAATAAGCGACGTGATAACGATTTCTTACCCATGGATGTTTAACGTTTTCGCGATCACAATGGAACACGCGTTAAAAGTTATCGATCGGGATTATTAAACGAGCGCATACTAGTCGCGAGCCATTTCCCGAGATATATCTTATTCGCACAAATCTTCATTCAATCTTTATTATAATTTAGCCGGTTTTCGGCAAGCCAATATTGAGAAAAGCAGTCGAAATAATAAAAAATCCGACAAGCGCGATGATTTGACGTTTGACATAAGGCCGCGATATATAGCTTAGTTCGGCTAGTTCGGCTCCGCTCGGCTCGGCTCCGCTCGGCTCAGATCGTCAATGCTCGCGGTATTAAACGTTATGTCATTGGGATCGCTCAAATCGTTAGCATAGCACGTGAATAGCACGCTTTTAACTACGTCGATAGTTATCTGTGCTTGAGCTACAGATACAGGATCGATAAACGCGTAAAAATATTGGTTATTGACTTCCAGGAGAGTGCGTTTATTTCAACATATTTAAAAAATATGGGTGTTTTATTTAATTCAAAATAAACAAAGACGCTTTTGATAGATGACTAAAATATGCGAAAAAGAATTATTGCTTTAGAGCTGAATTCCAGGGAGAAATATATGGGGACTATGACTATGACTGTGTGAAGGAAAGACTACGAAACGGCCTACCCGCCGCGCCGACTTGTTTCTTCTTAAAGTTATAGTCGTTATTCGTTATGGTATGATACAAAGTAGGTGTACATACATGATACAGCTTGAATAACTCCAAAATAGATGTGCGCTAAGCGTTACTTCATGACCCTTCCTTGATCTTTAGTAAGTTGGAGTTCGCCATTTTGTTTGAGGTATTTGACATAAAATAAAATGGGTGACACCAGACACGAGACATGGCAGAATAGCAGCAACATGGCGCTTTACTGGGAGTATATCCGGTTGCAAAATGGACTTGAACTGTATTGAAAACAACATTGACGTCATTTTATTTAAAATCAAAAGTTATTGGGGGATGTTGAACAAAATTAGGACATGTAAATTCAACGGCCAGTAGCAGATAATGAGGTAATTCTCATTATTAGATGTAAATATTAATAAATGTTTTACAAATCGTTACCTTGTTGGTAAACACACTAAAGCGCACGGAGGATGTACGGGAACTGGCGGCCGATCGCTTGGCTTGGATCAGTTTGTGGAATCCATATGCTCCACATAGGGAGCGGATATGGTATGATGATGATGATGAAAAGGAGGTATTATTGTGATAGGTACCATCTTATTTTAAATATTTTTTAATTTATTTAAAACTGCATGAAAACTGTGTGCTAGTGTGTATTTAAGCTTTTTGTAAAATAAATGTGAAAATTATTTTGTAATATTGAATAAATTCCATTTAACACTGGTGTGTATCGATTATAATATTCCTTATAGGATCTATTAACGTTTAATGATTTTTAATATAATTACAAGGATTATTATTATTATTAATTTATGATTACACGATTATAGAAGTATTATAACGACGTATTATAGAAGATTCTGATTTAGTATGAACGCCTTCCATAAAGTTTTAGTCGACAATACTCGTAGTTAAATATATTATACGTTTTATAATCTGTGCTGTAGGTATACCTATCTAAAGGATTTATAAATACATACATATACATACTATAAATATTTTCCGCAACGCCCACGTGGTGTATCGGTTAGCGCATTGTTCTACCATGCATGAGGTCGCGGGTTCGATTCCCGACGAGGTCAATATGAAATATTTATTTCAATGTGATTTTTCACATTAAAATGTTTCAAATGTGTGATAGGTACCTTGATAATTTTCTGAAAAGGATAAAATATTCTACTATAACAACATTTTGAATGTGTATAAATACTTGTAGACAAATTACTGGATTATACCCATGCTGGGCTAATATCAGATATTATTGATATCCCAACAGAGACAGAGACACTCTGGAAACGAATGTGGATTATCTAGGCGTTTAATGACCTGTCATAATCTTCTCAACAGATGTCACCAGTGAGAAATTCACTTGTAATGTGATATTACGAGTTTAATATATACAAGTTTCAAAAATTTGTCATATATGGATATCAGATGATGGGCGGAATGGGTAATGTTGTAATACATCAAGTGGCCACTTAACCCAGCCAATGACAGGTCATAAGCCCTGTAAACGCCCTAGATAATCCACATTCGTTTCCAGAGTTTCTCTGTCTCTGTTGGGATTTCAATAATATTCTACTATACTTTATGGTTTATGTTCTATGCATTTATCTCATTTCAATTAGATTTTTTCCGCCCAATTAAGCAGGTTAAATACATTATTTTTATTACCAGAGTGCAGTAATAATAGCCGTGTACAAGTTTTATAAAAAATGGCAACAAAACAGCTTTCTCCGCAAGCATAATATGGGAGGATAACACAATATAATGTATACTTAGTTGCAAATTCATAAATGAAAATATATGGCATATTGTGACACTAATTGCAGGCAACATTGCAACATTGAAAAACATGGCGGCAGCAGCACTGTGGCATCAAGTAGAGAAAATATAAGTACACAATCATATATTGCGATCAAATCGTTTTATATGAGTATTCTTAAATACAATGAAAGCCCCACCCTTTCCCTAGACTGCTTTAAAGACTATTGAGTCTTTTTTCAGTCCAGCCAACTCTACCGATTTTTTCAACAAGCTAAACCGCGATTTTAAGATTGTTAGTGTGATAAAAATACGGATGAATTTACGATTATGTACGCGAACAATTGCTTTCATTGTACCCCTACCGCTGTCTCGGCTTATGTATTATAATTGTCATTGTTTCCATCACCCAAACCAACCAGAGTCGGCCCAAATTAACAGTGGTAGGGATGTTAGTTTCTAAGTTAGTATTCTTAAATATTTAATTTACTAGCTTGCTTAGCTTGGAGGCAGTATTAGGAATCCATGTGCTCGGCATATCAACATCATCATCATACCATCGGCCGCCAGCTCCCGTGTATCCTCCCAAGTCAAGTCCACGTCCCGCAGCTCTGACGCAAACTGCCGACATTGTCAACAGTTGACACATCAGAAAATAAAATGTATATTTTTTCCATGTCCCGACTTGCTAGATATATCTATTGTAGATGTTGAATTACAGCACACCAAGAAATTTTTTACATCAGATTTATTTTGATCTAGTGAAAAAATACGAACTAAGGGCATTATTTGATGACAAAATATGTCATTTAAAAAAAATTCACGCAGGTACCTAAATAAATTTATTTTAAATTCTAAAAATTATTTTATAACGATAAAACGTATTAGATAAAAAAAAATATATTTATGTACTTCACAACCAAAAATACATATTCCAAAAAAGTGACGTTTTTTTGTGAACTTTTAGCCCCCCTATTGTATTTTCTTAACCTATTTTATTTTACTGTCAAAAAACTAAGTAGGTACTGTCAAACTAAATAAGTGGAATATATATTCTATACATATAACAAACTGCGGATAAAAATTACTGAAATGCGCCTCTTTTAACGACTATTTTCAAGATGAGGCTTTTTGGCTCTAAGATACAGACCAATATCTAAACACTTCTATATCTAAACATTTTTTATGAAATGCAACAAAAAAAAATAAATAAGATAGCGATATGTTTCGTTACAACACGAGGGCGTGATTCAAGTTGCCGGTTATCGACATGTTATTTTTACATAACTTTTGTCGCTATCGAACATGTCATATCTAGCCAACCGTATAACTGGCTCACGTGCAATTATATCGAGGAAGCGATGGAACGCGCGATAAAAATGCTAATGTATAATGACACAATCTGCATGAGTGGATGTTTATAAATCTGTACAAATTCTGCAACTATTGCATTACTCTAATCCCAATAATCCATAAAACTTTTGCGCATAAACAATAAATATTTTGAATGTATACAAATACTTGCAGACAAATTACTGGATTATATCCATGCTGAGCTAATATCAAATATTATTGATATCCGAACAGAGCCAAAGAAACTCTGGAAACGAATTGTGGATTATCTTGGCGTTTACAGGTCTTATGACCTGTCATCGGCTAAGAACTTTCTCAACAGATGTCACCGGTAAGAAAAAATGTCAAAAAATGTTCTGTGTTGGTTCATACAAATAGATCTTTCAAAAATTTGTTATGTTGGGTTATCAAATGAAGGGCGGAATGGGGAATGTTGTAATACATCTTACACTTAATCCAGCCGATGACAGGTCATAAGCCCTGTAAACGCCTAGAAAATCCACATTTCGTTTCCAGAATTTCTCTGGCTATGTTGGGATGTCAAATTTCAATAATATTTAATAAATATTCAATAAATTATGTGAATAATGTATGTATTTATCGAATCAGAAGCATAGGTTTGTACTCGAATACGGGTTATAAATCTGTGGATATTTTTGAAAAGATTCTTCGTCTTTCTTTCTCTTTCAAAAATCCCGCGCAAAAACAGTATCACTATATTACCTGTAGGTACCCTATATCACTATAATACCCTCTCTTACCCTACCTATTACAGTGCGACATATTTTAAAAGAATCATGAAGTTGTAAAAACGTGAACTAAACTTTGCGTGGAGAGAGTTAGATATTAATAAATAAAATTTATTAATTATTGGACGACAGTTTTGAAAGCTGTGGTTGAATTGACGCATGACGTACGGAGCGCAATATGCGTTTTGGTTCATTCCTGTCGAAAATAATTTAAACTTTCTGTCATGACGTTAACGTCAGTAAATTATTACTTTGGCTTAAAAGCGGACGTCAACGTCATAAGGCGCCCGAATGTCCATATTCCGTATATTGTCACGGGATTGTGACTTGTGTCAGTAATGTAATAATGTTATTAATGCACTTTAATTGTTATTAAATAAACAGTGAATAAAAGTCTTGATACTGTTCTGGAATTAAATTAATTTTTAATTGTGGTTTTTACATGCAATATTAGCTATCTATTTTCCCGGAGCAATGAATGTTTTTTTTCACACGTTTTAGATGTCGACCAGGAGCTCAATCACAGATAACTATCGACGTAGTTAAAAACGTGCTAACCACGTGCTAACGCTAACGATTTGACCGATCACAATGAATATATGTTCATACCACGTTCGCCGTTGCCGAGAATTGCCGAGCGTTGTCTCGGCAATGCTCGGCTCGGTGCTCGCACGCGATATCGCGGCCAAACGTCAAACGTCAAATCAACGCGCGTGTCGGATTGTTTATTATGTCGACTGCTTTTCTCAATATTTGGCTTGCCGAACGCCAGCTAAATGCAATACGGCACTCGAGAAAGATTGAATGAAGATATGTGCGAAGAAGATATATCTCGGGAAATGGCTCGCGACTAGATGCGCTCGTTTAATAATTCCGATCGATAACTTTTAACGCGTGTTCCATTGTGATCGCGAAAACGTTAAACATCCATGGTAAGAAATCGTTATCACGTCGCTTATTACCGCGTCGATAGTGATCTGTGATCGAGCAACAGAACCCTGTTTGCAGTTGAATTTTTTGATAATTTTTTTCTAAAAAGGAGAGAAATAAATTATTTAAAAAGTAAGACATTACAAACACGCTTTTGGTCGATACTGTCCGCCTCGTGGTGTAGCGGTAGAGCGTCGGGCTGCCATGCATGCGGTCGCGGGTTCGATTCCCGATGGGGGGTCTACAAGAAATATTTATTTAAATGTGATTTTCACATACTTAAAAATATTTCATAAGTGAGACCTTGGACTGGCACTGAAGCGTAAGACTGATCTTCTTACCTTCATGTAACAAGTTATCAAGACTCACTGCATTTGGTGTATTTCAATGCCCTATGCACCATTGGGTGCGGATATGGGAAAGCAGTAGTAGTAGTAGTATAGTCCTGAATTTCAGGGAAAAAATCGAGGTATAAGATTGTATGCAGAAACGGCCGAGTCAGTGTCACTCGACAGCCTTTCCTCTTAATAAGTTCACGATTATAAACATTAATAAAGTACACCTACATATTATATTAATTTTCATAGATAAAGGTATTTTCTTCCGTCCTTGTCATGCCCAGATTTAGACAATTGTATCAATTTTAACTTGTTAGAGGGAAACATAATGATTTTTATGTATTAGATAGTGGAAGATAGATACAGTTGTCTTTGTTTCACTGCAAAATACAAATGGAACATAAAATTTTGTCAGTTCTCTTTAAAATAGATTGTCCAGAGTGTTAACTTAACATGTCTCTGAATGAATAGTAAATAGTTGAAACAGTGAATAGATATTAAATATTACTATAGCCGGTCCTTTTGGCAGCCCAAGGGCGTCGAGTAGTGCCTGTGAATACAATCACTGCATTGTTAATGACGTCACCGTCGTTAAGATTATTAACCTAGGACCTCGTAATAACTAATAACGGGCCTCCTAACCTCTTAACTGATACATGAACATGACTGATAATATTGTAATATGGACACCAGTCCCAAAACCTAGTTGGTAAAAAACGTAATAAAAATACAGGTTAAATACGCCGAGAAAAGCGAATCCTTTTGATTTATTCGTAATCTTGTTACGTGGTATTCGTAAAATGTAAATACATTCATTATTTACGAATTTATTTACAGGAAATTGACAGTTTTCAATACCTATTATTTATAGTAATGCAGGCATTTTTCTCATTTCAATCTTACTAAATTACGTTTTTGTAGCATATTTGATTCTGTAGATTCAGCCGCAAAAAGATATTGAAAAACTGTAAATTTAAGTTATAAATAAGATACATTATCTTGATTACAAGTGAAGCCAAAAAACGACGATCACTTTCAAATCCGGCTACACCTGACTACTTAACGATAAAAACACGATCGATCAGTCATAACGAAGTAATTGGTCACATGACAATAATAAAATAACCAAAGCGTATGGAAAAAATATGCGAATCATTGTTTACGCAGTGGTTCTAATAGGTATTATTGAGGACAATATTCAAAACGTGTTCGGTAGTACATTAAACAAGGTTTATAAAAAAATATCCGCCATATATAATTCATTGATAAAAAACCGAAACTCTCCTCTATATTT